>WSTW01000043.1:0-70834 GCA_019632305.1 Tulasnella sp. 403
GAGCAGGCTCTTGTATACCGCCTTAGTGGCGATTACAACCCTTTGCACATAGGTGTGCCATTGCATCCTTACGTCCTACTATTGATCTGAAACTTCGTGGCTAGATCCGAGCATTGGCAAGAAAGCTGGGTTCGGGGGTGTCATCCTCCACGGTCTGAGCACGTACGGCTTTGCTGCCAGGGCCGTACTGAAGGTTGTCGGAGGAAATGACGCCACTGCTTTGAAAGCGTTTGGGGCCCGCTTCACTAGTCCCGTCAAACCGGGAGGTATGCGGAACATCCATACGAGCTACTCCCATCACTGACCGATCCGGATGTGTAGATACCATCCAGACTTCAATCTGGAAGGTAGCGTCTCATCCAGATGGTGTACTGGAAATCGCATTCAACACGAAAAATATAACGTCTGGAAAGGTAGAGATTCTTCCCTCTCGTTTGCCGCCGTTAGCGCTGTCACTGACTTCACATTCTAGATGTGTCTTGGAGGGGGGTTCGCCTACGTGGCTTTGGCTAAGGCCAAATTGTAACTTTAGGAAGGCTTATTCTAGAAAGTAATCATAGCCAGAATAATGAGAGGATCTAACTCACGCTTCGCTCGATACATCTTACGGGCTTTGGTGCCGTTAGGCCCGTGCAGGGGCGTAACCGAGCTCGAACAAGAAAGTAGAACGCCTGATTTTTCTTGTCCTTTGGCAGTCCCACCCCTTACAACAGGAATAATCCCTTTTTCATACAGTAACCCCAAATTGAACTATCCGATTTTATGCTTCTAATATCACTGATTTACTTCTCAGGTGCGTGGGGGGCGTCTCAAGGTCACCTCGATTCGTTAGCTCGGCCAGACGTCTTCGACCCTCGAGGATATGCTGTGCTCGTCGTGTTGGATCCCTCCTACTAGCTTTGTAAGGTGGTGGATATGTAATTTTTGTTGAATTGTCCCCTGACGTGCGGCATTATTATCCCTACGTCTCCAGTCTCATTCCCTCTCTCTCGGCTTGTGAACTCCTTCCTTGGCACATACTAGCACACGCTTCCCCACCCAAGCAGTAATTATGAAGCACTAGCGGCTGCTGGGATTTATCTACAAGTTTTCTACTGTCTCGGCACCGAGCAAACTCGACCATCCCAATCATCGTCAGTCCACAACGAGATTTGAAGCGACAACCCCCCCAACACGCATGCTGATCACAGCCATACAGCTTGTATTTGAAGCTCCCCTCTAGTCTCACAGGCCTGATGAGTGAGCGAGCTTTTGTAGGGAATAACGAGAAGCCCCCCGCCTCTGACAAGACAACGACCATCGTCACCCGGCCCCACTGAATCGCATTTCTGGAGAGATGGTGTCTAGCACCATATGATACATCCACACGACCTTAAATTTCATACCGAGCAGACAAGGCGCCCCATTTGGCGGGATGAATAGCCCTTGAGGACTCCCCACCATCAACGTTATATCTTCTTCCTCTTCTCCATCCACACTATGAGCTCCGTCGGTTGGTCATGATAGCCAAGAGGATTAACATCGCTTGACACCCCTCCAACTTCTGTCGCGACGGTACGACTGCCCCAGGCTACGACATGTGTGCCATGCCCCTGCAACTCTACAATAGCTCATCTCGCCAATATTCCAACTATTTTCGACCACCGATCGGTGTTTTCTGTCCGCCGTTGACCTTGTGCGCTTGGTGCCCCACATCACGCGCTCGATGTCGCAAAGGCTTTCATAGGCCGCCAGTCGCGAGACATGTTGAAATATTCATGGAGGCCGCTCTCCGCTAACAGCTGGGTATGCAGTACATGCCTGTTTAGCATAGATGGCACAAGACGATTAGGAGCGCCCCTGGGTGGGACTGATTTCTTCCTGAGTGTATTCATAGCCCCATATATTTTATCGGTGAAAATGGTACACCATCGGTTGGTTAGTGTAGCGGTTATCACTCCGGATTCTGATCCTGCGAGTCACCTTCCGGCAACCTGGGTTCGAATCCCAGATCGACCTGACTTTTTCGCTTTTTGCCTAACTCCTCCCCGCTTGTGCTAAGCAAGCTGCCAGTTCATTATAACGGCATAAACAAGATTTACTTTCAAAACGGCGATGGCTTTACTTCATTCATTTGCTGTCATGAGCGCCTCCTAAACTCCATGCCATTCGCGCGTTTCTCAGTGTTTCGCGGCAGCAATTGGTGATATTACGGCGACAGATCGAGGCCTTCGGATTCTATACCAGATGATTGGGGTGCATGTCAACCAATCGTACTTTGGCTGTGCTCCATAAAACAAGAGTATTCCACGCGCAAGTGATCCACGCTGAAGCCGTGCTGGCAGGCTTTCCTGCGTGGCGTTACGGAGGCAAGTAACGGCGTTTCAAGAGATCGATTGAGATGAACATCGAGATGTTAGATATGTTGACTTGTCCCGTACAACAGGAGGGGATGCCCAGCGCGATCGCATAGCACTTGCGCGAAGGCCGTGTTCCTTGGGATGAACTATCAAGAAGAAGACTACCCTTCTGGGGCCCCAAGAGCCCCCCAATCCACAGATCGTCGACACGAGGCGCGTTGATCAAACACTTCACAAAGGTGCCGCATTGTAGGCCGTCCATGGGGACAATTCCAAGGTTGGTCCATGGTTGCCATGTGCCGGACAATCTTCAAGGAAGAAACGTCCAAGATAGACTTTGTTAGCAACGGTTTCGTTCTTTTAAGATTTGGTTGTGGGGGAGGCCTTGCATGTTGCCTGGCATCTCTGAACGAGGCAGGTAGCACAGCACAGCAGGATGGACTTACCGTAGTCATTTGGCCCGTGGTCAACGGCATCCCGATCATAACGCTCTTACGGCAAGCGCGACTTGCAAACATGTTGCGTGCCTTCGAACACCGGACCATTTGTCCCGTAGGCAGGTTCTTCATGAGATCCAATAACTCCTCAAAGTCTGAATGAATTCCGAAACGGTAAGCGGATCGTATTACACAACGGAATTAATGAAGACATTAGTAGTAAGGTTTCGCTCACCTCTGACATCAAATGAAGTTCCTCTGCTCACGGACTGAGCCACGAGGAGGATCCTATCTCTCTCTCCATCCTCGCCAGGCTTAACGGTGATTTCAAACCCGTTGCTACGCAACACCTCAATGTTTTCAAGCGCTATCAGTTCGTCAGCCGCACTAAGTTCCAGTAAACGGGGTCTAGTTCAACCAAAACAACCCCAGGTGGGGTAAAGCCAAATCAGTGTATAAAGTCTGGCACGACGGATAGGTAAATGAAAGAGGGGTACAAGAAACGCACTTGAAAAGCCGCTGCGATTGAATCTTAGTAGTGGCTTGGAGGGTCTCAAAGTTGTACTTTTCGTCCGCAGCGTGTTGATCAATGAGAAAGAGGTCATCCGCGATGGTTTGGGAGGAAGAGGTGCCCGTCGATCTGGTCACAGATTGCCGTCGGGCGACGATGAACCCCAGATTGAACTGGCCCACAGGTACCATCGTTTCGAAGTCGGATTTGCAAATGACTCGGGCTAGTTCCTCCTCCGCACCCTTTTGGTCCCTGGCATTTGATATGGAGGCAGCGTTACCAACTCTAGCATGCCTCTCGCCCTGAAAAGGGCCTGCCGCTCTGCCGGGAGAACAACGTTGCCAGACCCCGCGTAGTCGTTCAAGGTCCAGGAGAAACAAACGGTCGCCTCTATTGTTGACCGTTTTCACGACGTCCGCGGACTTCGTAGTTCGACTCTGAGGAAGCCGTATGTCCGAATCTTGCAGCGTAGGGTCGCTCGGTGACAGTTCTACGTCATCATCGACAAGGCTAATCACGTCGTTGCGGTTAGAGCTCTGAGGCCCGTTTGGGGGAAGGGAGGTAACGGAAACCACCGAGCTTCCTCGACTGATAACGCGCGAGTCTACCGGGGATTGATGCCGCTCAGAACGTGTCTCGTCCGATATCCTATCACCGCCCATCTCTTCATCTGTCTGAGCGTCCTCACGGATATCGTCAGTGTCCTGATCTGTAACGTAATCACCAGCGTCTGTAGAAGTCGCATCCGTAGCATCGTTATCCGAGAGTGGTTCCAAGGGACGTTGGCTTCCGAGTCGGGCAAAGTTTGTCAGGCGGGTCTTGAAGTCAACCTTGCGGTCATTCCTGGCGATGGTTTTCGACTTCATGAAGGAGACGTCAACTTTCGATTTCTTGCGGGGGCCCATTTCGTTCTCCCGTCGCAGGTTCCATGATGCGCCCGATGTAGAGAGGATGGCTTGTACAGGCCGCTTAGACCCACCGCCCCCCTGCGAAGTTTGTGAAAAGGCCTCTTTGGTTGGGCTAGTATACGTTTTCTTCGTTCCGACGGGCGAGACAACATGAAGAAACTCGGCAGTTGAGTCGATGGTAAGAGCAGAGGCAGTACGCTTGGAGAGGACCTGGTTGAGTGGCGACGAAAAAGCAGGGGAGGATGACCCAGATGCCTCAGGGGCGATCTGTTTCACTGGCGTCGTTGTTGGTGGCGTAGGGGGGATAGTCCCTTTCTCTGTCGACTGCGCTGGGGAGTCATCTGAAGGAAGCGTCCGCGCTTCTGTGGGTGGTGAGGGCGGGTGGAAGAGGGGAGCAGTTACTTTCGGAAGTATTTCGTCGTCTCCACCACCAGTCGCGATGTCGTCTCGAGTTACAATCCCTGCCTCTTCCATGGGTTCATCCTGTGCCTCGGATTCAATACGTTCATGCCGAACGTCAGACGGTAGGGTGGAAGTAGAGTCTTCACCAGCATCGTGTCGCTCAGGACTGAGCCGAGTGACCTCCTCGCACGGCCCGGCAGAAGGCGCCTGCGCTGACGAAGATGGCTTACTCTCTTTTGACAAGGGATTTTGTACCGGAAACGTCAGGCGTGCCTCTGAGAAAGTATTTTCGAGACATTCCTGCGTAGGATTATCGTTAGGAAGCAACCACGAACACGCGGCCCCTGAAAGACAGTCTACCTTGAGGGCAAATATTAAATTTGCTTCGGCGTGAATCATGATGGTTCGTTTATCAGGGCTGACATTCACATCGCATGACGCAGTGGGTATACGGAAATCCGCGATAATGAACGCGCTCTGCGACGCGTTGAAGGTTCTGTACACCTCGTTGAAGGCCTTCTGAATCTATAGAATAGAATCGCTTTTAATGAGTTCATCCTACTAAACAAACATGCAAACATGGAAGCGCTGTCACATACCTTGGGAAGGTTACATGGCCTCCCATTCACGTAAAAGTATTGACGGTCGGTCCCAACCCTACCACATCCGGACGCAAACTTTGAAATAAATCCAGTCACGTCGATTTCAATGGATCTGCCCCACACGAAGGATGTCAGCAGACCGACTTCCTTGTTGGTGGACAAAAGCTGACTGTTCCCCGAGCCCAAGTCGTTTCAGAGACACCTTTTCCGGTTGGACGGAAAAATCAAGCTTAAGCGGAACCAAAGAATGTAACTGCTTTGGACCCCAGAGTTGGGAAATGGATGCTTTGACAGAAGGGACCCCTGGAGCCACCACATTGGTCGTCCTCCTCCTACGACGGCGTCAGCTGCCATACACAAGTCATGCTGGTGATGTCGCACTTACCCGCTATCCGGTGTATTGGTTACCGTAAGCTTGACGCCTCGATTCTCTTGTGCACAAGGCACTAGAGCATATGCGTCGAGAAGCGCAAGTACTTTGCCGTACTCGCGTTTGATGTTCCGTTCAAGCTCTTTGCGACGGACAGGAAGTGGTGCAAAAAGGTTTGTAACCGTAGCAGTGGTACCGCGCTGGTGGGCAAAGTTACTTTGAGTACGCGATGGCACACGCATGTCAAGTGGAGGTCAGACCTGCCTAGCGATCCTTCCATTGCAATGCTTGAGCTTGCCACTCCTCTCATATTCCAGTATAGTACCCATAGGGGCCGCCTCAGCCGTTGCGGTGGTAAACACCACCGACTCGGAGAGGGCACAGAGGGAAGACAACGCTTCTCCGCGGAACCCGAATGATCGAACCGTAGTCAAATCTTCGTAAGTAGCGAGTTTGGAGGTGTGGTGTTTGAGAGCTGCAAGGAGGACGCATTGTCGTCAAACGTGTTGTTACGAGAAAAGCGGGGCCACAAAGAGCACACCTAGACTCTCATAGTTCTCCTTCGAGATTCCACTTCCATTGTCAATTACCTCGATAGATTTCAGACCATACTCTTTAAAACGAACTTCTGTACTCAACCAGGATTATTAAAGAATAAATCGTGGTCTATGAAGAAAGCCTCAACCTACCGATGCTTGTTGCACCAGCATCGAGGCTGTTTTCGATAAGCTCTTTTACGGCCGTTTGCAAGTCAATAACAACCTGACCGGATGTTATTCTATGAACAGAAGTTTTGTCTATCGCCTTGATGGAGTCTGAAGGTTTCGCATCGCTCATATCCCGTGAGGTAACGCGTCGCGTCGGTGGTGGTTGAGAAAAAGGAGCATGTTGGCTTGGTCATGTTTGTTTGTCGACGCGCCACAACACGAAGTCTTCGTGCCGCATCCGTCACGGGCGCTGGATTCAAGACTCGCAAGTCAAAATGAAAGCCGCAGTTATTGTTCAAGACATGGATTAACTAATTGCCTTGAGCCATTCTTTAGCCTCTAGAATCCGTGCATCGACAATTGCGTTCGCGGTTTGTGCCGAAACGCCATTCGCCCACTCTGGCACGTCGCATCCTCGCCCGCCCGCCCGGTCCAACCGCTTAAGTTCCTCTGCAGACAGTACTACACAATTATCAACAGATAACGGCTTCGTTGCGTCCCAACGGCTGAGGAACGGCCGTTGCACAATAGGGTGTGGAGGGATAGAAGACCTTCCACGGTTGAGATCTTCGAAGACAAAGGACACATCCGTCTCATCTATCGGCAACCGTCTGTGCGGAACAGGTGGTGAGCGATAAGCAACATGCAGTGAACTAAGACGAGCACATACTCGGTCATGCCGCTATTCCCTTTTGCTTCTCGGGCGGTAAGGTCTCTGACGAGCTTTTCGTACAGCTTCTTCCGATTGCGATTGGCCAGCGGGTTAAGGATAGGCTTCCCGGCAAGGTTACAAATGACGTAGGTGGCAATGTGGAGACCAAAAATGGCAGGCAGCGGCCCTTGAAAGTCTAAGATGAGCTAATGTTTACTTCGGAGAGGTTGACCAAGACGGGCAGACCTAGGACGGGGAGAATTCGGACTCTAAAGTTGTCAAAGGGCCCGAGCTCGTGAATGTCGCCTTTTGCCACTTCGTCCTCGGCCAGAGGAAGTAGTTTGACATCCCCCGGTATCTCGGTCGAATACACGACCCTGTGGAGTTCATATTAGAGGCAAGAGGATCAGCGATTGACGGACGAGTAACGTACGGTATTCCATCTAGAATACCGTCCATCCGAAGACCTCTCCGGACCGAGCGAGCCAAAGGGTCTTCATAGGTGTTGGAGATATCGCTGTCCGGTGAATTCAACGGGGCGCTCAAGCATGATGTTACACAAAGGGTGTACCTGATTTGCACTCGCGTGGGATCACATTTGGCGCCTGCTCCCATAGATGCAAAGATCTGATGTAGAAGAGTCAGAGGTGATCACCATAGTTGTCGCCTGACCGCACCTTGATGCCTTTTTTGTGACAATACTTCAGCAGCTCCACCTACCTGCAATTAGTCAGACATATTCCCATGCCTGCAGCCTTGCTTACCTTGGTAGAGATGTTGTCAATGGCGTCTGTGTGAAGGCGGTGGTGAAAAAGTCGTCGACCTGGTTCGGGGATGGAGAACGCACCGATAACCCAATCTACATCTCCAGCGAGGAGCCGTTCTCCCTGGGTGCCGGGCTGCCACAGCTCCTGCCGCACGTCTACATCCACCCATGGGGCAATCTCTTGGAAGAACCGTTTACAAGCGACGACTTTCGGGGTCCCGACATCAGCGAGCTCCGCCACTGCGTGTCGGTTCAGGGAGGATAGCGTAACCATGTCGAAATCTATCAGACGAAGAGAAGACACCCCGCTGAGCAGCGATTTCATGAGAATACAGACGGAGAGATCGGAACCAGCCAAAAGCAAGAAGAGACGCGCACGTACGATCGAACCAGCATGACGGCGGCCCAGCTGCCGACACCACCGCAGCCCACGATCACGACTCGACCGCCTCGAACTTTGGTCATCGCTTCTTCGCCGAAGAACGAATAGTTACGAGAGAGCTGCTCTCTGATTAGGCTCTCGTCGTACGGTAAATCTCGACGGGGATCCGAGACAGTGGAGCGACTGTTCGAAAGGTCCAGTTCGTCGAGGTCGAGTGAGTCAAGCTCTATCCTGTCCTTGGCCGAAGCGGTCGATAGCCTCCGTTGGCCGTAGACATCCTTGGCTACCTGTTTTTTGAGCTCGTCTCGCCGTCGCCTCGTGTTCGCGCTGCGGTAGATTTCAAGCACAGCAAAGGTCGCAATTGACGCGCCAAGTGCGACACCAATCAAGCGCGTCGTGTCCGACGAGACTTGTGGGATCCATCGAGTGCTCATCGAGTGTTGTGGGGGGGCAAAATTGTGGCAAGGTCTGACGTAACGCCTAGTCAAACCGTGCGATGAACACGTGCAAGCATTCCCACAGTTCCTGACTAAAGCATCCGTCCATTCGTCTTCCAACCTGCTCGCCTCCCCGTTTGTAAAGGTTCAATTTGTTGTCCTTCAAGGGAGGTCTCAATACCATCCCCAAAAGTGACATCAGATAAATGAGTTGAAGGCAAGTCTTCGGTGCACAGGGCCGAGCCTGCCGACCAAAGTCAACACACAATTCTTTGCACAATTCACACCATTCGAAAGGCCGCAAATCGCAGCTCGTCCCGAAACTTGCACCCAGCCAATAAGCATTGTAGGTTTGCGATAATGTAGATCTATATTTATCAAGCTACAACGTCCTCGAGACGGACGGGCCGGTGGTCGTCGTACGCAGGTTGTTTGACCACCCAATCACCAAAAGGAAGGTGCGTTTCACGAAGGAGATATCTACCTCTCGTGTGAGACCACAGCCTTGCAGTATCAACCAGATTCAGTGCCAGTGTTGCAGGGCAAGAAATATGGCCAAGGAAAATCGTATGACGCACCCCACGCAAACCGTGCTTTACGAACGAGGTGGGTAAGCGCGCGAGTGGGGCTACGAGAACAAGAGAGTACTTCGAAGAAGTTTCTGTGGAATGGTGGAAGGTCAATCGACCCTCCAAGCTGCCGTTCCGGATAGGGTAGAGATCCTATAGGAACGCGACATCGATCTTGCCTTGATTCGGCGACTAAAGCGGTGAAAGCGTGGGTAGGCCTCACCGCACGCGGCCGTATAAGGTAGCCATGTACTCACGGACGACCAATTCCCGCCGGGGAGGGGAAAAGAAGTTGAGGAAAGTGCAGACCTTACGAAGCAACCTCGCCAACCCTGCTTTGTCAGAGGTAAAGCGATCCCACATCTATGGGACAGAGGCTCGCTGTGAGATTTGAGTTCACCGAAGGCGGTATGTTGATGGCCAAGGTTCGTACAAGTTAGCCTGTCACAGCGATTGAGGCTCACCAAGGCGACGTCACTCACGATGCGACGCAATAGGCAAAAACACGTACACTCTTTGCACCCTTAAGAGAAGTGCCTGGCCAGAGACGATATCGTCATCATAGATCCGTCGGAGCTAAGTGTCTTGAAAGAACACCTGAAATCGTTTCGGGCATGTGAGAGCGGAGACACGTTCAACACCTGGCCCATGCGTTGAGCGAGAAACGTGAGACAACGATGCATACCCGTAAAATTTAGCGCCCAAACGGGTCTGCTCGACTGTATCGATTGCGTGGTAGGCAGGGCCATCAGCTCGGACTTGGCTAGCGTCGTCGAGATCAACGCCGAATGGCGCACACCGCGTCAAGGACGTCGATGCAGCCCTCGAAAAAAAAAATATACATCCCGCGCCAGGGCTGGGATAAAAATAGGGGCTCCAAGGCCGACCTTCGGTCCGTCGAGACGAAATGGAGACAAGGCTCTGCGGCTGTTCGTACAATGCCCCATATCGCGCGTCCGAGACAGGCATCGCAATAGACTCTGCCCAAAACCATCGTGAGAGAGCAAATAACATTCGGTCCATGTGGCCCCGGTTCTGTCTCCGTTATCGACTCCGGTGGCGGTCCGGTTTGGATACGGGCTTCGTAAGGGAGGAGAGCAGCCAAGACGCACAGCAGCAGTGGGAGGTTTCTTTACGCACCCGATAACACGTCACCCAATACTCGTCTGGGCACGTATCATACCAAGAACATTGCCCGGCCCGAAGGTCCTGTAAGGTGAAAGAGAAGCACAAAAATTACCAAGGTCTCATAAAACCACGGCTTGTGCCCCGGGCCTGCCCGTTTGAATGTTTGCATTCTAGCAGGGTTGTTCCATTTGGCTATGAACACAATGTGGAGGAAGACCTTGCTGACACGGCTTGTCTCCGATTGATCATGGATTCCGGAAAAGGTAGGTGATCCATGGTCGAAATCGGGTAGACTATGCTGGTGGATCTCGGCGGCGCAACAAGCTCGTCATCGAGGGAGTACTTACCACATCTCTGGAGGGTTTCACTGCCTAATCAGTACAAAGACATTCTAACATGTTGAGCATCCCTTACCTCCCTGGAGAACATACTTGAGGGAACGAGATTCACCTCCCTAGCTTCGAGAACAGTTTGACGGGATGGGCTGTCATCCGAAGATCCCGAGGGGGAGCAGTGACAAGGAGGCTGCCACGCTGTTGCTGAAAGTTGCAGGGCAGGGCATGGACGTCTCCATTGGAAAAGTCGAGAAGTGGTCGAGGCATCCGTTCGAACGCGTGCGGGGCAGGCCCCATCCATGCTCGATGATCAGCTTCCTAGCACCCGGTTGCTCCGATAGCCGCAATGAATGAATTTGACTTTGAAGTGACGCGTGTCAGTACCTCTCGTTTCGCTACCGTTTTGGAAGACCAGCAAGGGGTCCTCTTCCCTTTCATTACTTTGTTGCTTCATTCTCGCTTGGGGTAGCACATCCTAGTTCCTTTAGACAGCTTGTAGCAGGGTAAACAACGTGCGTATTGCCTGGGATGACCCCTTTAGATAGACCTCACGGTTCACATAACCCGTGGATAGAGAATAGTTGGGTGTGGCAGAACGATCGGTGGAGAAGTCGACAATCGCTGTCTTGGAGCAAACTGCAAAACCATAACGGGGGTCCACTCGATCTCGCGAGTCGCTGCGGACAGGTGCCTACAAACGTTTGGAAGGACATCACATGGATCTGCAAATTTCCGAAGGTGTTCCACGCCAAGGAAATAATAGTGAGAGTGGCACTGCTGGGGTGTGCGGGATGACGTGACGACTGCATTTGGCATAAAGTTAGATTTCATGCTTGCCATCGGATTCAGGATAAGGAGCGACGGCCTAATTGGGTTGAGCCACCTGTATTAGGGGTCATGAAATGAATGAGTCGGTAAGACGAAGTCAAAGTCGTGCGAGACGATAAGCAGACCACATTGCCCATCCTTCCGCGGGGCCGACGATGTCGGCCGGCGCTCTGTGGAGTGGATCTCCCTGACCGCGTAATCTAGGAGGGAGTCTAGGACCCGAGAAATGCGGAAGGAACGGTCGCGCCATCGACCATTTCGTTGAGCGCCTAGGCAGCGAGTGGCAATGAATGGGGTCCAAGTTGCTTGAAATGTAAACGAACGAATTGGACCCGATAACAAGGGACCGGAAGCATAGGACAAGTGTTATTTGGGAGGAGTGCCTTGTGTGGAGGTTCACGCTCCAAGTCATAACAAGGGGCGGATTAGGAGCCTTGATAGAAAAAATCGTGCATGCCAACCATGAGCTTCAAGTCCGCCGCCAACAAACAGCATGTTGGAAGCAGGGAGGTGACAAGCGAGGGGAAAGCCGTCACAGATGGAACGTGCAAAAACGCGGCATCAAAGTTCCGCAAGAGGTATTGGCTGAAAATGGAGAGTGGGCCGAGTCAGAAGTGAGCTGGACCACCAGATGGGAAGCTACGCACGGGGAGTTTTTGGGAGAAAATTTGGCAGGGAGATGGACTGTTTTGACGGGGACTGAGGATACTCTCACTCCGAGGGCGGTTCTGGATGAGGAGATGTCCGGAGGAGTCGGTCGTGGGAGATGGGGCGGTTCGAGCACAGCGTAGCGGCGCTTGGAAGCTAGTTTTCGTAGCAGATTCTTGTTGTTGACGTTGCTCATCATCGTGGCTCTCAGCGACGGCAAAGGTATTCACGTCTTGAGCCGTTATCCAGTCAAGGGAAGAACTCTCCGACAAAACCTCCCTGAGAACCAAATACCCGGTCTACCAGCGCGATCGTGAACCCAGGAAACCGCATCAGGGGCCTTCAACGATGCTGAGAGTACGTTCGCTCCTGCCCACATCTGCAAACCCGGTTCTCATAAATACTAACTCGTCCCCCCTCATCGTTCTGATCCATCTCAAATCCCTGCCCCCATCACTATGGACCACTACGCTCCTCCGGTTCCCTCGCCCCGGCCACAGGACACTTCTTTCATAGGCAAACCCATCACCTATACCCGTGGTCCTAATGCTGGAAAGACCATCCGAGCCGCTCTTGAAGAATATCAGAAGCCTGATCTAGGCAGAAAGTACGTCCGTCGCCGTTCCCCGTCGCCTTCCCCTCCAACCACTTGTCCTCCTCCCAGGTTTGCCAAGCGCGATCGCAGGCCACTCGACCCCCCTCCCGTCGTGAGGGTGCGCTTGTGGGAGGTCTTTGATGTCGGCTTGCCGACCCAGTCAGAACTCGAATTAGCAGCCGAGTACGCCAGCCCTCCCCACCATCGTTCTAATCCAACTAACGGCCTTCCCCCACCTTTCCACCCCCCAGCGACGTCGAGGTTCAGGGACTCGTGGCCCATGTTGACCTCTTTCGTGTAAACCAGGACAACTCTATCGCGACCGACAATGCCTCCGAAACCGCCAACCTCACCAAGCACACCTTTGGCTCCTCATTTGTGCACGCTACTCACATCCTCGACCTTACTGGCCAGCCGGTCATAATCTTTGTCTTTGCCGTGAGCACAGTCCCTTTTCCGCTCTACCCTTTCTTCAGGTGCAACCCGACCGCTCGGCGGTGTTAGCCCCGAAACCCCCCGGATCGATTTCCCGATCCTTCACTGGCGACTCCATCTGCCACACAACCTTTACGCTCTCCGCTTCTCCATCAACATCACTTCCTCCATCTCCACTGCCCAGGTGCTGCTTCTGGCGTGGAATAACTCACTCTCGGCATTACCTCGGTCGCTGAACCCTCATCTGACGTATATTTTGCTTTATTTTATGCTTTTAGGATCTTTCTGTCCGACTAGAGGGCGTGTGCGTACTCGCATCCACTCACGTGGCCTCCCCCTGACCCCAGTGGCTGACGCTCACCACCCTCTAGATTCGCTTTGCGTTATCGTATCTTTGATTTGGTCAGGTACGTCGCTCAAGCGGGCGCTCCGTTCTTCCTCTCGCCTGACTCTCCATTCAGTCGCGTCGAAGGTACAGATGCCATCCCTGTGGCTGCCGAACTTTACGGTGGGGTCTTCACAGTGTATTCAACAAAGGAGTGCGTACGGCTTTTCTTTTTTTGGGACACCACGTCTGATTACCTTTCTCACCAGGTTCCCCGGGCTCCAAGCATCCACCCCCTTGACCAAGGTCAGTTCGGAGTGTGCAGAGATTCAATGATTCAAGCTCATCTGTCTTCAATATCCATGCCCATCATCCACCACTTGTCTCTGACGCCTCGCCAACTTCAAACCCTTTAATGCTACCTGTGGTCCAACGTACCCTTTCTGATGATTCATCTGAATCTGACACTGATGACGACGACAGCACCTCTCCCGATGGGGCGTACGAGTTAACCTTCGTGAGGGAGAACGAAAACGAAAACCGACCGGTGCTGCGGGCCACGAGGATGACGACGACGACGAAGATGAAGACGGCGATGATGACGACGGAGGCGAAGGTGGCGGTGCTGGTCCCTCCAAAAAAGCCGGAGGAAGCGGCAAAGGAGGGAAGCACAACCGCCCCGGCAAAGGAAAAGGCGCCACTAAGCCTGGGCCCGACACCGTCGCTCTCACAACTACCACAGCCGTCCCTCAGACCACCGCAACCTACTCCCAGTACCAAGACTCCCAGCAGTCCCCCTTTACCTCCACTCCGGGGACCGGGACCGGCTCAGTTATCCAGCAATCCCATCCCACAGGAACCACTTCCCCAGCCTCGCCAAGTAGAACCAATCCCAAAGCGAGCTCTGAAGGTGGTGAAGAAGATCAGACTCGCGATACGGGCCTTCCTAACGAACAATCGCCGTGGGGCGGCCCACCTGTCAACTGGAGTCGACCACCAATCACAGGCACAGGAAACGGGTGGAGTAGACCCCCAACAGTCCCAACTCAATCCTCGAGTATCGGAGACTGGAGTAGGAGGCCCGAGAAACACTACGTCGAGACTCGGAGCCCTAAACGCAACCCTCAGGAGGTTGCCTCTACTCCGTCAGAACCGCCGCGAAAGCGGCATCGAGTGACGCCAGCAAATACAAGTTACGACACTAACGCGGCTCTTGCTCCCAGATCTGACGATCTAATGGGAAGCGAGATGACACTCTCTTCGAGAATGATACCCAACTCTGGTGCGCCACCACTTGTTTCCCAATCTCCAACGTTTATGCCTCCTCCGCCCCCCTCCTCGTCAAACTACCAACAAGCCATGCCACCCACGAGTTACACCTCCCCCTCCTCATCGTCTCTCGTTCCTCCGCATCGCTCTTCGTTCCAATCCAACACCGCATTTGCACTTCCTCCACCAGCCCCTGTCCCGGTTTCGACCCATTCATCACTACATTCTGCAAATCATATGCATCCCGCCGCTGCGACATATGCCGTGTCCTCTAATTCCTCGACTTTTGGATATCGTTCCAGGTAGCACCTGGCCCTCTCTTCTCTTTCTTTTACGTCTCTCTTTCTTGGTTCAATGCATTACAGTAGTTCGATTCGCATGCCTCTCATGTACAAGTTCCTAGGACTTTTACCTCGTCGATATTTAGGTCACCCTGTCGAATCGGGCTTAGCACTGGATGTTTTGCTCAATTTTGGCCGATTCCATTGGTCTCTCGCGATATTTCCACAAGCAAGGCGAGATGAGCCCTCTGGGTGTGCGTCCGGGCGTTCCATGGGAGTGGATTGGGAGCGACATCGACGGTATCGGGACACAGGGACGCTAGGCTTCTTCGAGTTAGGTGATGGATATCTGACGGCGCGACCCTAAATGGGTTTCTCCGGAACGCACATGGAACGCGCGTACTGCGAACCGGGAACGAAGTGAGGCAGCAGCTTTGGAGGGTGGTGGTGTGGTAATGGGTACTTGATTGAGAAGGACCAACGTGTAAATGGCCTGGGCCGAGCACCCGGTCATATCGAGACAGATCTACACACCAAAAGAAGGCGCGCCTCACCCTGAAGCGGTTTTTGGGTCGCAACATCCCATTAGCGAAACGCGTCTGTGTCAGAATGGACGAAACAACGACGGCCTATGGACTCTCAGTTCGAGAGACACGGAAAGCGGGGAGGAGAGCTTGGGTTGCGGGTTTTGCGTTGCTATCTGATGGGAAGCTTTGGACCAATGGTGGTGGCGAGGTGTTTACGCAACTCTAGAAGGAACCTTTGGCGGCTTAGTGCGAAGGGACGGAAAAACGACTTTAGCGTACCATGCACTTGTCGACGTATGACGTAGAGACCGGCGATTTAGAGCTGTGTTACACGCTAATGGGGGGCGTGTCGTCGTTGCTAGCTACCCCATCGGTGTCAGTCCGTTTTGATGGGTCGGTGATCAACTGGGGCATTGTCGCCCGTGAGGCACATTAGACGGAAGCAGAACAGAGTCCACGACTTTTAATTGCAAATGAGACATTCCATAAGGAACTTTGAGGGGGAGGGATCAAGTCCTCCATAGAAGGACACTCGGACTTTGCCGTTACAAAGAAAAGCCCCACCTTACGAGAGTCATAGAAAAGCGCTTTCAGAAAAGCACTGGTTCTGAGAAGCCAAGAGCGGTTTGGAGTGGCGTCGTGTTTGCGGGCAGAAGGCATGGTGCAAGGAGTGGGGGAGCGCGTAAGCAAACGGTTGAAACGGAGCTCAAAGACGCGGCGCCTCCGTCAGCTATCAAGCAGACTATCTACCATTCGTTAAAGGCACGAAAATCTCGTCGATTTTATCTGGGTCGTATCCTGAGATCGTCCAGAGCAGGTCGGGCCTGACACCAGGGCGTTTTCTTGGGACAGGCCGGGAAGGAGGGAATCCCAGGCATCGCAGAGAAAAGGATACCACGCCACGTTTTGCCAGTGTCGAGAGAGAGGTTCCAAGGCGTCGAGGACGCTCGAGAGATGGTGGGATCTGAGGTCGCTGCCTTAAACCGATTCCGGGGGTTTGGCGGGGCGCGAATCCCCGGAGTTAGCGGCCTTTTTCCAGGGAAGCGCCCCTCTCTCGTCCTCCTGCTTACTCGATAGTCGATGCTCGTTTTTCTCCAACTCAACTGCTGCAACGTTCTACCCCCTCGCGCACCTCACCAATGGCTCACAAAGCAGCGTCAATCGAGCTCCCTGCTTGCCGTCAATGGCGCCGACTCACGCTTGGTCGGTTGACGGTCTATTCGGATAGTGCGGTTCTAACCTAAAGCACCGCAAAAAAGCCAGGGCAGCGGGCATATCATCTCCGTTCAACACCTCAGAATGTGGCACCGGATAGACCTCAGCTCTCTACTATCGAGGCTCCGTCCAGATCCCGAACTCCCCTGCCAATCGGGACGTACGCGGCCGTCCTGTTCTTCTCGATAGGTTTGCTCAGGCGAGCGAGTTTCACACGTTGCACACACAACGACCAGTGATAACACATCGTTTGCAGCCAACCGCAAGAGCCACGGATATAGTAAGCCGGCGAGATGGTCCGGGGCTTGTTCGATGTAAGCGAACACCCGGACTGACTGTCAGCAAGACGGATCATACGTTACCGACCTCAAAGACGCCCCATAACCCACAATAGCCTCGTCAGTAATGAAATCCATCATTCAACCACCACCACGACTCCCTAATCCAAGTCTTCTGCTATAGAAACAGCTGGAAAGCACCCGTAAACTGGGCTAAGCCTCTCCGATCGGTCTCTCGCCGAATTTGGTAGTTTGGATCAAGACTGGAGCCACCTCTTGACTTGTATATACTGAAGGAATGACATTGGTTCTATATCTATGGTGCGTAACATCCCATTCCTAGTCGTTTGCTCGCAAAGGCTCCTCAGGGAGACGCTCATAGTCACCGCGATGCACAGGTACCCACCACTTCAAATTCCTTGGCGCGCCTATTCCCTTGCCCAAGGAACTGGATGGAGAGTTCTCGAGGGGTACGCCCGCATCCTGGTCCAACCTGATACTCAACCCACACCTTCCATGGACGAACCTCACCACAACCCCACATTCAGCCGCTATGTCTTTGACATACTTTTGCTTTGTGTTGTCGTTGGACTGGTCCTCCCATGTCAAATGGAGATGTCGACGCTATCTCCATTGATATGCTCGCCGCACCCTCCTCGACCCGTTTGCGGTACCGACAGTCGCTCCACCTTGTCCCACACAATCGACTATCAATACTCGTGCTCTATCCATTGGGTCTATTTTGACAAAAATTTCCCTTTTATCTGGAAGGTGGAGACTACCGTTGGCTGACACCGTGTATGAGGTTGCACACAGGCACAGCAAAGAAGGTCAGGTGAGCCCTCCACGTTAATCTCTCATAGACATATTTATCCCAAAAGGTCTTTGAGATCGGATCCTCGCTCTCGACGCCGATTCCAGGGTCCAGGTCTTTGTTCGTCCTCGGACACCATATGGGACACCACGTCGTGAGTCCCAGTTCACTCTGCTTCGACACCGTTTTCATTACGAAGCTTGAGTCCCTCCTGCTCTTTTCCTGGTAGACGCCCACGCCGACAAGGTTTCTACGAACACGGTCCGTTCCTCGGTGGGTGGCTTATGGACCAACACTTGCGACTTCCAAATTCATCCCCAACGCTCTTGTCTAGGGGGTGGAGTATAGAAGGAGAACCATGCGACGGCACGCCCGTGATACGTATCCCTGTGTGAAGGCGGCCCTTCATTGGCTCCGTGGGCACCTACGTTCGGAGCGTCCTATGCTGGGAGCCTTGCGTTTTGGGGTCCATCTGGATAGCAATCTCACGAGATTGGGCCATGCTCTAATCTTGTTTCCACACCTCTCAGGGCTGCTGTGTTCCCAGGTGAGCCATTTAGAACCTCGCCACCCCGTTGTCTGTGAGCGTTGGGTTGGATGACCCGATCTCCTTATCATCCTGACAGATGAGGGTATGGTTCAGGACGCCCCGTTTAAATCACGTCCTCGCTTGACCCTCACTCGAGGCCTCGGAGGAGTCCGACTCGAACGTCCGCCCATCGGCGGAATGGGCTTCGATGCGCAGTCCAACTCAGCATCCCCCCTTCGTCGAGTGAAACAACACCCCAGTGTGCTGGTGGGTAGATTGAAGAGCGAGCCCTGAGAGAAGAAGAACACGCGTGCTGGTTCTAAGCAATTCGCCTTTGTGCGTGTGGCGAGATGGACGTCTGGTATGGTCTTCCCCTTCGTCCGTTTTTCTTGACTATCTATCAGTTGAAAATCGTTAATAGGGGCCCAGTCTATGTGGTACAGGGTGATCAGCCGATGAACGGCTTTGTCAGGCCGTCTCGACATGTCCCATGGTGTCAGTTAAACGCGCTGGTCGGGCCGGTGGTTTGTCCACCAGCCGATCGTGACCCTCACCAATAGAACGCTTTTCGTTTGGACAATGCACAACACAATCCAACATGTCATCGAACCACGAGCTGCGTGCCCCACGGCGATCGAGGTGTAAGCACGTTCGCCTCCCTTTTTTGCAACAAACCACCCACTCCTTCCTCGAGCGGATGTGTATCTGACTGCATGGATTTGGTCGCAGGGAATGACTGAGAGTTGCGTTATTCGTTGGTCTTCACAATTCCAGTGTGGATTGGGACGGAGGTGATGTAACCCCGAAGTCGTCCATGCTACTTTACGTTAGCCAGCTTATCACACGAAGAACGCACCGCCCATCGATTCCATATCTCCCCAAAGTAGAACGCACTCTGCAATGGGCGAGAGCGAAAGGGGCTTGGCGTCGTCCATTGATTTCGGCAGTTTCCATTCGTCCTTCCACCACCATGTTATTCTCCAACCCTAGAGGTCAGTGGCAAACCTTGCTTGAATTGGGGACAACATTTTAATGATCCTTTTAGGGGAGATCTTGGAGTGAGCGGTCGTGGGTGATGACGTCGTTTGCGTTGTTATTCAGACCGGGCCAACAAAACTTTGTGCTTGGTACGGTCGTATCGGCGTTCAATCGTGATGTGGCGAATCTCGCTCCCGAGAAATTGAATTTTTCTTCAAGAATACGTATTAGAGCATTGTGGGGGGTTGTGAAGGACAGTTAAACTAGTGGGTATTTCATCTTATCCTAACGCGTAATGGTGTCTCATTCCTTGGAATGTTTAAGTCGAGCTGTCGTGTCCCTAACTGCGCGGGGACGACTGAGCCGACACCCTCGACGATATCAACGATACTGGCATGGCACTGACCTTGTGACACATGCAGCATTGCGGACCAGATCGTATTGAAGGTTTAAGTCGTGATCAGGGATCCCGAAGCGCTGTCTTGATAGGTTTGTATCGACACTGTGTCCGCGTTATGGGCATTTTGAGCAACAAGGGCCCCCGTATTGCCCCTCCTTTCCTTCTGGAGAAGTCCCTCGAACGGTCCGTGAACCGGTATCACCCTCGCCAAACTTGAAGACATTGCCGCTCGTCCGATTCTTAGGACGCAGATACGAGGAGATTGGTGCGTGGATTTTGTAAGTTGGGTATGGCCGAATTTTTCATCAATCTCAGGCACGATTTTGGCCCCAGGTGGCGATGAAGTCGGGCTGCCCGGGCTCATCCAGGCCAACGCAGACTGAGCCAGTGTTAGTGATTTCGCGAGTCACGCCAGTCATACTCCGTTCCCCATTTGGTCGTCTGAGCCGGCACAGCATCGTGCCGACCTCCACATGCAGGTGCCTGTCGATCGCTTGTGCCTCCGAAACTACGCGGGGTGCCCAAATTGGTAAACTTTCCTTAGGCTTTCCGAGGTCTCAATCAGGCACGTCGAGGCGAGTGTTGTTCCTGAGGGAGGTCGTCATCGCTGCCCCCACGCACGTCAAATTGCATGCTGGAGGGACGAGTGGTCCCTTACAACTTTGAACTCGACCCGGAGTTTTGACGGACCTGAGTTATCGCCAAGACCCGTCTGGAAAACTTTCTATCTGAAAAAACTTTCTATCTGAACGCTGTGGACCTGGATGTTTGCCGGCCGAGCTTGTGCGCCAAGTCAGCCAAGAGGAGCGCCCACGAAGGGACTTTGGAATTTGTCGTTGAACTTGTCAGCGGTTGCGCTCTTGGGCTATCCGACTACCTCTGCGATATTTACAAGGGATTTATTGTATTCGAATGGACCATGTCAGTACTATGCCCCAGGCGGTGTCTTTATGCGCTGCCCCTGTTTTGTTCTACGCGACGTCGTTGTCCAAGCGAACCGGGATATACACCTAGTTTTCCTACTTGCCGCTAGATCGAATGCACTGCAATATCTGTAACCGGGTCACTTTGTCGGCTATCAACCACGAGCCGTTTGCTTCCATGTCACAGAGCACCTAAGGTGAAGAGGGTTAACCTTTGCGTGGTGACCCACCAAACGCTAATCAACCCATATCAAATAGCGATCTGGGCCGCGCATCTAATAACGTAGTTTGTCATACTCTGTGGCAAACGTCCATTGCTGTGGGCCTGGTTGTCGGTTCCTCGAGCGGGAGGGTCCCGATCGAGTTACATTCGACGAATTATACCTTCATGATGCATTTTGACGCGAGAGACAATGTCCACTGGGAGAGATGTTAGTACCATGTCTCTTTGAACTTACGTGCGATATCATCCAAGGGGCTACTATGAGCAACACAATGGCAGCCAACTTCCGCCGATAGCCTCCAATATGCGGAGACTCTTGCG
Source organism: Tulasnella sp. 403 (assembly GCA_019632305.1). Classification (NCBI taxonomy): domain Eukaryota; kingdom Fungi; phylum Basidiomycota; class Agaricomycetes; order Cantharellales; family Tulasnellaceae; genus Tulasnella; species Tulasnella sp. 403. The sequence continues at coordinate 21,135 of WSTW01000043.1, forward strand.
GACCTGTACGTGATTGGCTGGATAGTCTCCATAGTCTTGTCACTGGTGCAACGATCGCAACCCTGGGGATTACTGTTCCATTGGGGTACTGATGCCAAATAAAGGATGAGAACCGACACCAGATGCACGTCTTGTACCAAGATATACGGAGGAACCGGACCGCCTGAGGGCTCCTGGTACATGTCGGGACCGCTTGAGACCATGGTGGCACAATGTTCTTGGCACCCACGCTCGAGTATTCTCCACCGCCTTCGCAAGACTGGAGCATCCCTAGGTCGAGGTCGAGGCAAATGGGTGGAGTCAGCAACCGAGCTGTAGAGTCTGTTTCGCCGAGTAAACCTCGAGGCGTCCTATTTTGGGATCTGCATCTTCTGTGGAGCCGTCCTGCACGATCAACGGCAAGATATACTTGGAGAGTCGATCCGAGCGGGGAGCGTTTATATATACCCACAAAGATAGAAGTACGATTGGGGATCGATTAAGAAGGTCTTGCGGGGAATGGGTAGGGATTCATGGTTTATGCCCAGCCCATGGGGTCAAATTGAGACACGCGGGGTCTCGAGAAGGTTGCATAGCGTCGTTCCTTCGGAAGGCCGCAATTTGAGCCCCATCGGGTAGCATCCTGTCCCCCGCGTTCAGCGGATTTGTCTACGGGTCCAACGAAGCGCACACGATACTTTAGGCACACTTGTGAATTCTGATTGGTCCGTTGTATGAGATAGACGAATTACGGCGTCATCCAACTAAAAGACTACGTACCAAGGGGAAAGTGTACCGGATCCCATGACATGGTTACTCTTGAGGGGCAAAGAGCAATGTTCGTCAACATTCACCACTGCGGTTTGGGAGCGGCCGACAGTGCTGGACAAGAGGGTTGAATGCTGAGCGTAGGTAATGAACCAGATTCATAGTTACGTTCAGGCTGTAGACTGTAAGAATATGGATGGAATGGTCTTGCAGAGACGACCTACGAGGTCAAAAGCTCAGTTCACCGACGTCGTAGAATGTGGGAATGTTAAGAAATATGACAGGCACGTGACAATCCATTTGTCCTTTGAAGCTCGTCTTTTCGTGTGAGGAAATGCTGATCATGGAGGAAGTAGTCAAGATTCTTGCTCATCGATCCATTGAGGCAGACGGGACGGTCTGTTATAGAATCTATCTTGGCAGCCGTGGGAGATTCGATACGACCTGCCGTGCCGAAAGTAACTACGCGTAACCCACTACATCCCCGTTCCGAAGAGGTTTAGACTTTGAAGAGGCTTGGACCTCGACAGAGGAAGACTGCAAGCATGGCATTTTCTCTCCTGACGAGGAACATGCCCAGGAGGCTGATGTCCTCGGTTTCCAATTTGACATCTCGCTTGGTGGTTCAACCAAGACGTCAGTTCGCCACAACCTCCAAAGCAACGTCAGGTCCTACATATGTTACATTTCGAGGAAAACGACCCCGTGGAAGTTGGACGGATTACAGAAACTGGGATACTCCGACCAAACTAATTGCAGGCGGAGTAGGGCTTGGCGGGGTTTACTATACGTACCAGTTGAGTGGCCCCTTTTTACATCCGATGGACTCGTTGTTGAGGCACTGTAACCATCAGCCTAGAGAGGGTTGAAGAAACAGGTCGATTACGGTTTATGGACATTACCCCGAAGCAAGAAAAGGAGGTTCGTTCGTTCGTTGTCGTTGTCAATGATTCTGGAATGATGCTCAAATTTCTTACTTAGCTGGGTGTTATGACTGACCAAGAGGTGTTCCGCGGATTCAAGAGCAAAATCCTCCCTTCTTCCCATCCACTTGTTCGAGAAATAACGGGAATTGCAGCCAAAATCATCACCGCCGCAAATCTTGGTACCGTCAAAGGCGCTCCGAGGATGGCGTCACCAGTATCAACGAACAGTTGGGATTCCCCGTTTGACGTTGATGCTTCGGACTTCAGCAACTCGGCTTTGGACGTCAAGCCAAGTCGTGCCTCTGAACAACGACTAAGGCAGGATTGGGAAGTCTATGTAATCAATGCTGATGATGTTCCGAACGCGATGGTGACTCCAAGTAAGTCCGTGACGTGTTACTCGACCCCCTTGACTGACTCTCCCAGGCGGGAAGATCTTCGTATTTACTGGCATCGTACCATTGGCAAAGAACGAAGATGGCCTCGCGCTTGTCCTTGGTCATGGCGAGTAAACTCCCGCTATATTTGATGCATTGGCCCTGACTCTTTATCCAACAGAGATTGCCCATGTCGGTCTGTATCTCTATCTACGCGGCCGATGACATTTGAACTTACCAATGATCGGCGGCAGTATTAAGGCACATGGGCGAAAAGGCGTCTGGCTCGCGGGTTATCTTATTCGCTGGGATCTTGCTTCAATTGTTTGGGCTAGACTTTGGTCTCTCAAGGATCCTTACAAATCTGGTCCTTGCGTTGCCAAACTCGAGAGTCTGCGAGAACGAAGGTACGTGAAAATCTAAACACTTGGGCTTTCGGCCATGATTGACGTCCCGAAAATGCTTCTAGCGGATAATGTTGGTCTCAGGCTAATGGCCCAAGCTTGCTTCAACCCTCGAGAGGCACCTCAGTACGTCTTTCTTGATACTACATGGACGTCCCGGGATGCTCAATTCTGCTCTGGTCCCAGCGTCTGGGAAAGGATGGCATCTGAGGAGGAGAAGCACAGTGGCGGTCGTTGGGCAAGTAAATTAGATTTCGCTTCGACCCACCCTGCCAGCAGAAAGAGGATGAAGGTGAATATTTATCGAGTCTACCGGACATGTTATTCAACCAATGTCTCTGATAGACCCTGGAAGAACTTCTGCCTGAAGCCTTGTCGATCCGGGCAAGTGCTAGCTGTGGGATCGATGAGGAGCATAATTTACGAGACGAATTCGTGCATTTCAAGAATTTGACAGGAATTTGACTGAAATTATGGGGTATGTGATACTTAGAGGTCTATAACATCACTTCGTAGCTCCTGATTCGATGTGCGATGAAGCGCCGAGAGCTTCCTCACCGCGGCCTGACCCCGGGTTTACCACGGTTTGGGTATGTAACATTCTATCAACAGAATCTCACCGACGTACGTTCCACACCTGTCACTTACAAAGACCAAATGGTACGTACTTTAATGAAATGCAGGGAGCTTACAGTGCCAAAGCACTGTGAATCCTACCTCTTCGAAGCGCACCGAATGTCCTAACAAGGGATTTCAATCCAGGCCACCGCCGAACTCGCAACTTCTTACGCCGCATTAATACTGGCAGACGACGGTCACGAAATCACGGTGAGGTTGAATTTATCAATTGTGTAATATGTTGATGCTCAATTTCCGTCTTGGAACAGGCCGACAAGATCACCGCTATCACTAACGCTGCTGGTGTGGAAGTGGAAGCTATCTGGGCAACGCTACTTGCCAAAGCTCTCGAAGGGAAGAATGTGAAGGATTTATTATCAAACGTTGGAGCTGGTGGTGGAGCACCTGCTGTTGGTGGTGGTGCTGCCCCGGCTGCCGCTGCTGGAGGCGCTGCCGCTGCACCTGTGGAGGAGAAGAAGGAAGACAAGAAAGAAGAGAAGGAGGAATCAGACGACGATATGGTACGTTTGTCTTCGCCTGTTTCTGGCTGTGTGCTGCTGGGATTGACGACTGACACTGTTTCTTTTGCTTACAGGGCTTCGGTCTGTTCGATTAGAGCGTGTTCCCCTTCGTTTCGCTGTTTCTCACTTCTCTTCGATCTCCTTGTATCCTATCAGTCGGTTCAACAAGCCCATCCATTGCATCACGCACCCTGTCTGTCGATTTTGGATTTATGGCTTCCGGAAATCGGGAAGTCGCCACTCATTTGGCGTTTAATTCACTCGAGGCACCTGTCGCATGGCCCTTGTCACTCTATGTCCTTGCACGGGAAGAGCCGATCGGACTGGTTTATGCCTCTCGGAATGACGGACCGATTCGTCGCTTGTTTCATGCCTCACCAGAACCAGCCTGGTCTGGAATTACTTTACCTTTCCCAGATTGCGACGTAGCCTTTGAGGCCTTAAGTCCTTAATGTCACCCATGGCTAGTCCCTGATATCTGTGTTGTGCCTCCCCTTCCTAAACTGCTAAAATCAGCTGGCGGCCCTTTTTGCCTAATCACATGAGGTTACCTCATGGGAGTCACGACGCACAAGCCTCGAGCACCAATTCACTGTTGTTCAACAGGACTCGAGCAATGGGAACGGTCTGACGAATCGGCGTGTACTAATAGGTTTCTGAGGAAACTTCCACACCTGGTGTCCATTGTTCAATAAGTCGTCCGTCTTGGTAATTTTATCACGATCACTTGGAACCCCAGAAAGCTTACTTCCCCAAGTGCGGTCGATGAGTAACCCGAGGAGTGCATTGATCCTACGACCTCGGTCGCTTGGAAATATTGGGAGATTCGTCGACTCTTCATTCCTACGAGATATCGGACCTCTACGCACCCCACATCCTGAGGAGAGGCGTCGCAACTGACAGCTTCTAGGGATAGGAAATAAACATGTGGAGGGGAAGTTCGACATCCAAAGTTCTTTGGCGCTTTAACAAACGGAGCCTGTGGGTAGTTCTCCGAATTCAAGGTAAGCATGTAGCTAAATAGCTGTCGTTATAGGTTTGGAACCCTTCGATTTATAATTCGGGTGTATCCGCCCTGGAAAAGAGCACTCAAGGACCACGATTTGGCAGAAGACCTTGAGGGCTATTTGTCATCAGTATTACCCGGATATAACATTGGCATTACCGGAAGTAGGCTGACTTTGAACTCCGCTGGTCGCGATTCCGACTAACGACGCGTCGCGTCTTTCACCATTCCTCCAGTCCGCCAACATTCCCTGATGTCGTCTATCGGACATCGCTCTTCGCCAGCACCACAGCCTCGCCAACGAGCTGCCGTTGATCCTCTTGCGCTAGCTAATGATGGTCGACCACAGGAGGCTGAAGAGGACGGAGCTCCTGGTGCCCGAAGAAGTCGCGCTAAAACACACCGTATGCCAGGCGATGTCCCACCTGTGAGAGATGCTACTGGGGAGAAAGTTATGGAGCAGTTTGAAGACTTTTTAAGGACGTGAGTCTATAATCGACAGCGCGACAATTGCTGTAGTTAAGCGTTTACGTCTTCCAGCTACACGGACGACGTTCAGCTCCCACCTACGCCTGGGAGAGACGAAGATCCCATGGAGGAGCAGAATTTCCCCTATATCACCCAGATATTTGCTATGAAGGAGTATCAGCTTACTACCCTGTTTGTCGACTGGGGCAACCTGATGGATCGCGATGAAGTGCTCGCACAAGCCATTCAAGGCCAGTATTATCGGTACGTGTATCGTGGATCTGACTCCCTGCGGCCGTACTGAGACTTGGATACCCTTACTCGGTATGGTAGATTTTTACCCTTCCTCCACAGAGCCCTTCAGAATCTCATCCGCGAGTTCACACCCGAGTACCTCTATATCGACTCAACTTCAAACGCCACTACCTCAAACACTCTTCAGACACGAGATTTCGCTATCGCTTTTCACTCCCTTCCGGTCGTATCTTCCATTCGCGATTTGCGTACGCTACAGATAGGCCAGCTCATGGCAGTCTCCGGCACCGTGACACGTACGTCCGAAGTCCGTCCTGAGTTAGTTTGGGGGACGTTTGCATGTGATGAATGTAGCGGACGTGTCGGAGACGTGGAGCAACAATTCAAGTATACCCAACCTGGGATGTGTCAGAACCCTAAATGCAACAACAGGACTGCATGGACGTTGGACGTGGAAGCCAGCAAGTTTGTGGATTGGCAGAAGGTCCGCATACAGGAGAATGCCAACGAAATACCTACTGGAAGTATGCCAAGGAGGTATGGTCTCGTTGTCATGATTTATCGGTGACCCTCATACTTTTCTCCGTAGCTTGGATATCATCCTTCGCTCGGAGATCGTCGAACGTGCCAAAGCCGGTGACAAGTGTATTTTCACGGGCACCTTCATTGTCGTCCCTGATATTTCGCAACTCTCAACACCCGGAATGGGCGCTGAAGTAACACGTGGAGGCGGTGGCTTCGGGGGAGGTCGAGCCGTCGACGGCGGACTGGGCACTCAGGGTTTGACAGGTCTTAAGAGTCTCGGTGTCAGAGATCTGCAGTACAAGACGGCATTTCTCGCATGTATGGTTAACGCTGCGGATGCCGAGGGCAGGGTACGTTCACCTGTTGACCGTCCTTTTAAGTGGACTGATCCCGTCTTTAGGTGGGTACTGCAAACCTACGAGGGGAGATTGATGACGGCGTGGAGGACCAGGAAGAATTTCTAGCATCACTTACGGATCCAGAACGAGACGAGCTCATGGCGATGGCCACCTCCGACCATATCTATTCACGACTTGTTGAGAGTATCGCTCCGACCGTGTTTGGTATGTTCGGCTCGTGCGTTTGGTGCTGCATCAGCTGATACAGCTATTATTCCAGGGCACGAGATCGTCAAAAAGGGTCTGTTGCTACAGCTCATGGGAGGTGTTCATAAGCAGACTGAGGAGGGAATGAATCTAAGAGGCGATATCAACATTTGTATCGTCGGCGATCCGTCAACCAGCAAGTCGCAATTCCTCAAGTGCGGATGTTCTCCATGCTTTGCTACTCCATTCTGACGACCTTCTCAGATATGTTTGTTCCCTTGTGCCGAGGGCGGTTTATACGTCGGGCAAAGCGTCGTCTGCGGCAGGTTTGACGGCGGCCGTCGTAAAGGACGAAGAGACAGGAGAGTTCACTATTGAAGCTGGTGCTCTCATGTTGGCAGATAACGGTATCTGTGCCATAGACGAGTTTGACAAGATGGACATTTCCGATCAGGTCGCGATTCACGAAGCTATGGAACAGCAAACCATCTCCATTGCGAAAGCCGGAATTCAGGCCACCTTGAACGCACGAACCAGTATCCTTGCTGCTGCCAATCCTGTTGGAGGACGATACAACCGCAAAGTCTCGCTCCGCGCAAACGTGGCGATGAGCGCACCTATCATGAGCCGTTTCGACTTGTTCTTTGTTGTCCTGGACGAATGCAACAAGGAGATCGATCAGAAGATTGCTGAGCACATTGTCAATGTGCATCGATTGCAGGATGAAGCGATCAACCCCGAGTTCACGACAGAGCAATTGCAACGGTATATCAGATATGCGAGAACGTTCAATCCCAAAGTACGTTTTCAACACAAAGACGCTCTCGCATTCTTGCTGAACGGGTCCGATTGTAGCTGAACCGGGAAGCGGTGGACGTCCTAGTCGAGAAGTACCGCCTTCTCAGACAAGATGATGCCACGGGTGTAGGCAAGAACTCCTATCGGATCACCGTCCGTCAACTGGAGAGTATGATACGTCTCAGCGAAGCCATCGCGCGTGCTCACTGCACTGAAGAGGCAAGCCGCTTTGTGTTAGCGAATTCGGAGTCCTTAGCTAACGGTCATCCTGTAGATTCACCCGAAGTTCGTCAGGGAGGCGTACAACCTGTTGCGACAGTCGATTATTCATGTCGAATCTGACGATGTGGAGCTCGACGAGGAAGATACTCCCGATGATGTTGTTGCAAGTGTGCCACCGAACGCCAACCGGGGGGGATCTCCCGATTATGGAGATATGGACCTCGATGGACAAGACTTGGCCACTCTCGATCGAACCGAAACCGACTACGAAACGGCCCGTGCGCGTACGAGTGTCACGCCGACTAGACCTGGCCCGCGTCCTGCGCAACAGCTGTCTACTCAGGGGGCTGGGCCGTCGACTACGGCTGCCGTACCTTCCGCTATTGCTAGCGACTCTGCACCAGCACAGCCAAAACGCAAGCTCAAGATTACGTATGACAAGTACCAGGCGATCCAGAGCATGGTAGTGCTCCACCTTCACAACGTCGAGCGTGCGACGGGTGGAGGTCTCACTCGTGATGCTCTCATCGACTGGTATCTCGAACAAAATGAAATGGAATTGGTTGATGACGAAGCGATGGATTATGAACAGCGGTTATTCGAGAAAGTGTTGAAACGTTTGGTGCAGGTTCGTCGGCTGCGATTCCGTCCGTTAAGACGACGCTGATGTTACCCAATATTAGGATCACTTTTTGCTGGAGATTGGTGATAATACCCAGAATTCGTTGGCGACCTCCGAAGCAGATGCACCACCTGGTGATCCAGGAGTAGTGACATATATGGTGCACCCCGCTGTGGATATCGATAGTTCGAGTACGTTGTGATATCTTTTGTTATATTTATATGGAATACTTTTGTTTTGTTTTCCGTCTCCGGAGTGCCGATTGGAGGGCACTGGTTGCCCGATGGGGCGTCGAGTTAGCGGATACTACAAAGGGGGATTAACATTTATTATTGGTATCCTACGCAACTACCCTCGGATTCGAAGGGCGTTCTGGCTGGAAGCTACACAAGGAAATATTCTTCTTCCGGCCAGAATATCATTTCGACCTCACGGCCAGTAATTTTCTGCACTCGTTTCCAAACTGGTATCCAATCCCCGGGCCAATCGACGTGTACTCTTTCGAGGTTAGGACACAAGCGCCCAATGAGCTGCGCAAGTCGATCACCGTACTCCCCTAATATCGACGACAGGAAGTTGAGTTTGGTGAGTCGAGTTGCGACCCATTCAAGGGGAATACTCTCCGGAAGGCCATGCTCCAAGATGGTTGTGTCTATGGGTATCTCCAAATCCTCCAACAAAGGGCAGGACTTAAAAATGATGGGCAGATCCAAGGCGGTAAAGGTAGCCCCATCGATTGCGAACAAGGTAAGGTGGGGCCACGCTGTTACCATCTCCTCAAGATGACTACGGTTGAGGGCTGAACCGTCAGGGAAGTACATCGTGATAGATTCAAGGTAGTAACAGTTGGTGAGAGGGCGGATGTGTTCAAAGGACATAGGTGTTGATAGAATCTTGAAGTCCATCTTGAACGTCTGCAAGAATCCGAACCGGCCGAATCCCATGAGGTTGGGACAGTCTCCTACTCTATGCAATGTGGCCCGAGTTCCACATGCATGGAGTGAGATGTTCTCTACTTGTGGTGCTTCTATTAATGCGACCAACTGTAGCATGGAAGTCGGGGGTCCACGAAGTTCCAACGTCGACAGCGTTGCAAACTCATTCTCACGCGGTAGATCGGGAACGAGTTCGAAGTCGTCCAAAGTGAATGCAACCCGCTTGAGGACTTCCGCTTGGCTGAGGAACCCGACCAGAGCAGCGACATCAACCGCTGGTCCGATAGACTCTCTGGACTCGATTGACAATCGCTCAAACGATCGCGAGGAAAGGGATTTGATGATAGCAGGGATGATGTGTGACGTGGTTGGATGTCCAAATCGCAGATGAAAATCCTTGAGTCTGGCGAGTTTGGTGTAAAAGGCATGCAGAATGTTGGTCACAAACGCTTCCGCATGCTCCTTGTAAACGCTCCTCCGAGGAAGTTTTATGGATAGATGCTCAAGGGAGGGCGAGAGGAGTGCGTCAAGAGCATTTTGGCTCAGAAGGACACCACAGAGATCGATCTCCAGGCGTCTGAGGTTGGGGAATAGAGGACCTTTCGCAAAGAGCATGAAGATGAAGAAGATAGGATATTCTTCTATGAAACGGTTTGTATCCAGGCGTATCTCTCGAACGAAAGAGGCATAGAGTCGGAACCGGCCCAAATTTATAGCAGAATACCGACATGAGAGAATCTGTCGCCCGAAGCGAGAGTCGGTAACCACGACGTCAGATTTTTGCTCAATAATGACACTATTGACGTACCACAGGACCATCCGTTGTCAACACCGGATCTACAAGGAAGCAGGAGAGCGGGATGGTACTTGGTAGTTTGCGCCACAAGAGCGCAGCGGCTGGTGCCCAGAAGTTTCGACGGACACGAGACATATGCACCATGTCACGAAAGTCAAGGTATGTGAGGATAATTTGCAGTAGCTCAGGGATATTCAGTACTCTGTGCATTGGAGCCTGGGAGTGGTCTGCGGTTGGGAATCGAACGGCAATGCGGCATAAGGTTTTGACGGGATGAATCCTCTTCACACAGTCAATCACCGTCGGTCATCGCTCTTGAAAGACCACTGACAACCACAGTCAAGTATACTTTATCAATTTTTGACGCATCCCTTCCATCAGCACGTCCTCAAGAACTGCAAGACCTTCGACTGCTCGAGGATATCACATGCTGGGAACCGTTCGACGTGTTGTTTGGTCCATTGTGTTCCGTTTTGACCAGGACTACGGCCCAACGTGTCCTGGTCGCACATCCCCTTGTACTCGTTTTAAAGGGTTTTGCGTCCATTAATTGCAGCTTCCTGTGGCCTATAACACGTGGCCCCACTCTCCTACCCAGTACCAGATATGAAGCTGGGTTCCCAAAAGACTGGAGTAAGTCTCTTTCTAGTTAGCTTGAAGTCTGAATTTCTAAAAAGCTTCTTCTAGACTTGGGTTGCATTGAAGGTGAAGGTGAATAGCTGGTATGCGTCCCTCGTAAATCTGACCGACCCTTGGGAAATCTTTTCAACTACCCGTCAAGTCGCGAAATGCGGTATCTCTCAAGGGCATAAAGCAAGGACTAAAGAGCCTCAAGACGGCTCTGAAAGTAAGTAGATCGCTACGTCATCGTGGCACAGGCCTTTGATCGAACATCGACGCAGCGCACTCGCAATCTCAGGCACTACCCTACTGCCAAGCTTACTGCCATCCGGCCGGAAGATCCATCGAGGATCAATGAGGTACGTGGCTGGACGGAATATTATATCACCTGAACCGTTGCTGATCACCAAATTAGAAAATGGGGTGCTTGCGGAAGGGTCCTCAGCCCCGAATACGGATCTGGGGCGTGATTGACGCTTTGGAGGACCGAGATGCTTTAGGTGGCAGTGTTATGAGGTTACAAGGTTGCACCTCGCTGCTGTCCAGGCACGCGATCGAAGTGAACTCCGACCCGTCCGGCGAGACATTGAGTCCCGAGGCGTGTCGTGATGAGCAGATGGTCGATGTGAGTATTAAAGGCCTATATTCTCGCAATCCCGTCTCCTATACCAACGGGTATACATATCTCTCAGCATCCGGACAGTTCATCAAGCGATGCCCGGATTCCGGAGTCTCACACCCCCACGGTTGGTACTTTGGACGAAATTTACGGCCTCCCGTTCAGTGAATCTCAAATCTTATATGCTATCCGAGCGGCACCGACAGCATTCATCCACGGTTGTACTGCAGGATTCTCAATCTCCAACGACGATAAGAAGCCAGAAACCGAGTCGATTAACGCCTCTATGTCGCCTACCGTGGTTAATGGTGTGTCCGATTCGGTTACAGCGTACGTGCAAACTCGTACAGGGACTGCCAGTGTTCTCGACTCTGTTCTCCATTCGTCGTCGACATCTGGCTCGCTGGACTCTCAGGCTGTAAACCTTTCCTGTGGATCAGTCGTTGTTCGCAATCAACCATCCTCGGCAGCCCCGCCCTTCCCGATCGGTGAGACCTGTATACTGGGGATCTGACGGTCAACCACCAAGTTTCCTTGCCGAGGAGATTACCGCACTCTTGGCCTGATTGGCTTATAGTCAACCTGTTTTATCTAGTTCCGTCCCGGTGTCAGTTCAGCCGTTCCCTCAGCCGTTCTTCCCCGGGTTTCTTACCCAGCGTCCGGCTGGTATAGATGACCTTTATGATATCACATGAATAATGAAGTCTCCTATCATGAGCGATCCAGTAGCTGTAGGACGGTTAATCCTTCGCACTCCTCATCGATCCGCCTTGAAGTCTCCTGATACCATGGCATGTTGTGGGTACAGGGGAGGAAGCAAAACCATTCGCAAAAAGTGGCGTGATTTCTGATCGACCAACTTCTTCAATTGGCTGATCTAGATTGGTATCTTATCTACGCGATAGCGCATGGTTAGGCTCCCCACCCTCTTTCTGCTAAACTTCTAGCCTGGCTTTGGGTTCTCATATCCCAGAGCTGGGTAGAGGGCATGCTCCCATGATCGAGCAACGTTGGCAAACAGTTACCAAGTTAGGTTATGGTGCAGGCGATTGTGCTCGAGAGATCGGCTTGGCCTAAGCCGCTTCAAACACCGTCAGGCGTGTTACTCTCGTTGTACAATAAACAGGCCGTGAACATTAGTACCAAAAGGTATTATGAACATATGTAGCGACTAAGAAGGTTGATTAAAGGCAAACTGTAAGACATTGGACCAATTTCTTTTTTACATGAGGCATTGCGTCGTTGGAGGACGTCGACGTCGTGAACACTATAGAAACAAAGGAACATACTTCGTCAAGGGGGTCATGGGGAGATGAGAAAGGAGAGGTGATAAAGTAAACGAGAAGATTTAGACGGCATCGTAGGGACCGGTGCGGTAACGTTCGGTCTTGCGGCCGATGTGGAGGATGATGACACCGAGGGTAATGAAGGTAAATGCCATCTCCATCCATGCGAAGCCCTCGACAGTCTAAAGGCGGGAGTCAGCCGGTGGTGGTTGTTGAGGAATAGGGGACGAATACATACGTGGTTAACAGAACACCTCCTGCCCGAGCCGCATCCGACTTCGATAATCTGGCGTTGGTAGAGGGCAGCACCGACGATCCACAGGATGAACGTCCAGAATAGCCAGAAGGCATGCGACGCGAAGGAAGCGATGACACCGAATCTGCCAGTGTGGGCGAAGATGAGGTAGAAGATACCGAACACAGTCGTCCATACGGAGTCGAAGATCAGGAAGTCGAGGCTAGGGTGGAGGGGTCAGTGGGTCAAAGTACGGACGAGTGGAGGTTGACTCACCGGCTAGTGGTGCCATTGCCACCAATGGGATAGTCATGCTGTTGCTTGCGCTCCCAACCAGTCAAGCCCAGTTCAATGATTGCGAAGGTGGTGATGACACCGAAGAGGAAGGGATGGTACGTGAAAGCCATCGAGTCGTTGTGGTGCGTTAGAGATTAATAAGACTAGGATCTGCAAGGGCCAAAGCAGAGCAAGTGGTGTGGTGACAGGAGTGAATGGGCATGGTTAGTTAGTTGCCTTTGTTGGGGATTAAATCCAAGACAATGCATACCAGGTTCTTCACGTAGTTGTACTGAGCGAAGGGCCGAAGAGGGAATACGAGGGAAAGTGACGCTTGTCGTTGACGAGGAGCACGGACTCGAGACGAGGTCAAAGGTTATATAGGACGGGTGCGGGACCAGCGAAACGGAGGAAAGACAAGGTCATGGGAATGACGTCGATCTAGAGCCCATGATCCATGTATGCCGGACTCGCAAAGTTGGGACGGCATGAACCCCAAGGCTGGTTTGTCAATGGCTCGATGCACCTTGGTGGGCCACGGGGCCTTCGCGAAACGGCTGGCTAGCGATAAGGCCCAGCGGGCCAAACACTCAATGGCCAATCCGACCGTAGGAGCCGAAGGATTCCATCGAATCCGGTCGAAGGGGCTCAACAGGTGAGCCCACGGATGACCAAGCGAGGTGCGTCTGACGCCATAACCGACGGTGGATAAGGCGGCCACAAAGCTGGACATGACAAATCCTAGGATATCTAATGCGACCGAAAACATTGCGACTCGGTGGAGAAACTAGTGGCAGTCACCCGCTGCAGCACCGCGGCCTTGTATCGATACGGATATGAGAACCCGTTGCGAGTGAATCTGGGGCAGCCGTGACCTGGTCAGTAAAGATGGGAATCCCGAGGAGTAGCTAAGCTGGATTGCGTGCTGGAGACCGAACGATCCTCGGCCGCCAGTTTGCCGCTTCTCACGGATAACGGAAAAGTACGGAGTGTGGAGGCGAATTGGTAAGCTCCGATCGCTTACTCGACGGACTCCGGATCTCCGTTCCCACCATTGACATCATGTTTGCCTTCAATGCTCCCACCCCGCGCTATGACTCTGATCTGGAAAGGATTTTCGGTGGTTTGCTCACCACGCTCGTTTGCGACCTCGAGTTTTAGCTGGATATTCCGTTTATGCCCCTACCGATCGGTCTTGTCCTGTGGGAAAGCTCCCCTTTTTGGCTGATTGCTACTCTCATGGGGGTAGGCATATTTGGCACCCAAAACCCTCCTGAACGGAATGCTGCTTCATATCAAATCACTAATCCAAATCGAACTGGACTCAAGGTTTTGCCAATTCATAGAAGCAGCGACTCTTCTGAAACCAAGCCGAAAACTCGGAATGCTCGAGCCATGTCCTCACGGCAGGTATAGATAGGATCTCCACGTGTATACCACCTGGCTTCCTGGGTTTAGCGTTCGATCTGATCCACGCCCCATTGTGATGCGACGTCCTCCATTCCTTGCTCAGCACTATGCGGGCCCGCGATCGTTGTCCTTTTTCACGGCCCGCAATATCAACCTGCACTCAAGCAGCCAGACGATAGTCCATCACTTATTACGGCCAGGTCATGGCATGCATTGGCAACCTCTTTCCACCTCTACGGACAGGGACAGGACATACGCCGTCATCTCGAGCCGCCGGTTGCCATGAAGCTCGGCCACTGGACCTTGACCTTGTGCCTCAGCCTCCGCCTTGTCCTCAACGCGTCGCAGGGCACCTCTATGGGAAGAATGGACGGAGGTGTATCAAGTCACACCGACTCCTCCACTCGGCACGACTTGCCATCGCGACTCCCCGACGTTGCCTACGCCACGGAATGGGCGTAGCTCACCCCGCTCCACCCAAGACCAGCCAAGTTGAGCTCGTCACTCAAGGTCGCTGAGGATATACCGCGGATGGCCCGGGGTCAGATCGGTTATATGCACTTGTATATTGGTCGACACTCAACATCTCCGTGACGAAATCGAGATAACTAGGTGCCTTTGCAAAGAGTATACTATGGAAATCTTGGTGCCGATTCCAACCCCTTCGGGCTCGTCCACCTTTTCGAGCCCGTTTCAGCGACGTGATTTGTGCTCGTAACGGAACCATGGACGGGACACGTGGGATCCAACTTTAGCTTCGTCGTGAGACGACAAAGAGGCACTGGAACCCTTATGTGGTGGTGAACTGGCTGTTGGAATTCGGCTCTCTTCAGCCGATGGGGATAGACGGCGCGAGTGTTGGCATGAACAGTAACCAATGTACAAGTGAATGCCTCTTGCACTGTTCGAGCTTCTCGCCGAGATCGGATTGGAGGAATGTAGATCGATCGAAAGCATCTTGTGTATAAATCGGACTTTGGAAGGCTGGGCAAGGTGGTACTTAGCATACGGAAGGGGGGCGTTACCTGTGCGTTGACAGGGCGCTATAGAATCATAGCATCAGGATACCGGACGTTATTGCTAATGGCACGTCAGGGGCTAGCCTAGCATTAGGTGAAACTGAACGTCGCCAGCTTGCGAGCGAACTCCAACCGTGTGAGTGTTTGCTATTTGAGTCTGACGCTCCACCGACCTTAGTTCATCAATACTTGTTGACCATTCTCTTCTCAGATAACAAGAATCAGGATATTGTGACAATCCGTACCATCGGTGAGTCTTACAAATCAACCCACGCCGCATTATCAGTTAAACTTGACATCACTGTATAGTAAATCCGGATCGTTACGGAAGTCCAGCCCACCTCCACCTTTAGGATGTTGTATACAATTTGGAACCGCATGCTTCGGCTTTCCTAACCTTTCACTTACTCCACTTCTTTCATCGAGTTCACAGCACCGGCGCACCCTTTTATCAATTGCAACCTAGACCTGGTTCCCAACCATCATGGGCACAAGACTATTCACTTTTTGTGACCGGCTCCAACATGATTCACCTGAGGATTGCGCTGCTGAATATGTTGTCATTCCGATACAGCGTAACTCGCTCACGGGCTGAAGTGGATCCGCGGTCCAATACCCACAAGTGGAGCTGCTGAATGTGCCTTTCGGTGGCTCCAACGGGGCGGCTCCCCAGTCTCGGCTTTTCTCCACCTTGCTGCACATGTGAAATCCTTCCCGGCGGCATCATCGCTAATCGAATCCCTCAGCGTCATAGGTTCTATCTAGGGACTTTGGGTATGGGTATTAGCGCAAGACTTTTATCCCCCTATTGGAAGTCTCGGGGGAACAGGCTTGATTATTAGGCACCGTGAAATATTGGTATTTCGCCGAGGTACCTGAGAATGGTAGAGTTTGGATTATGTCATCAACTCAGACTCGTCAACCCTCTGGCGTCCCTTCCTCCTGCCGCCTCCAAAAAAGCGCAAAATCAAACTAGGAACCTTGTTTGGCCAACCTCTTTTGTCCTTATACGATAGATGGATCCCTAGGTATGTTTTGGACTCATAACGGTACGGTATATTGACCGGTTGTGGTAGGTGCAAATTATGGCTACGCTGTGCTCGAACTGGCCCTGTACAACGCTCTGATGAAGGGAGGTCTCGTCACCCTTGGGACCAATGTCAGTCTTTGTCTGCTCGGATAACCCACTGTTGTGGGATCTTACGTATCCAGAGCATTCAAAGAGGTTATTACGCCATAGAGGCGATCAAGCCCTGCCTCAGCACAGGCGGTCGTTGGGTTGGAGTGCGCCCAAAACGAAACCACTCGTCGTCGCCATCATCAGCTCTTGCCAACGGTGTTCTCTTGGAGCGCGTCGCCCTCACGGTTTCCCGATGTCTCTTCGGATTCCGGAACTGTCCCACGGTGCGAACCTGGGCTTTTTTGTTGTGCGCTCGGCTAGACCGCCCAGTGCGACATATATGCCCGGAATCTGCGGACAACTCGGATATGAAGGGCGGTCCCCGCCGTTGTTGTTGCTGCCGGAGCGCTGATGATGTGAATTCGTTGGACGCAACGACGGACACGCTCTGGGTTTGTGACTCTTGACGTGCACCCGCTTCGATCCGCAGGGATGTTAGTTCCTGGTTCATGGACTGCAGGGATACATTGTGGATGGTACATACCTGCTTTTCCCGATTGGGCTGGGCCGTGTAACATTGCTTTTTACATGTGTTGACCCCCCACCCGAAAATTCTAGAGGTAGGTTGGTAGATTCCAGGGTGTTTGGAATCCTCGTCCCAATGTGACTACGTCCCCTATGCTTACTCTCGATAAGTTTGCCGACAGTTGTCTGTGCTTGGCCTAGAAATTTTGATCATGGGCTAGGATGACGCAACTTGCGCCTCTTGGAACGAAATTCTGTTATGCTGTATTCCTGCCGGCTCGGGGGGCACGGCGATTGGCGCTGGCATGGTCGGTAATCAACCAGACGTCGTTACCACTTGATGGCGACCTCTGCAATCTACAGTGGCTGGCAATGCCAGAGATGGCGATGGAGATACTGGGGTGGCTTCGAGCGGAGTATGGTAGGTGAAGTGGACAGTTCAAAAACTTGGCTCACCGATCGACGCCTCGGAAAGATCTCCCGGATCCCATTGGTGGCAAGCGTCCTTCTATATATATTCGACAGCGTTTCGTGCTTCTGGTTGCGAAGCATCGAACCCTTTGGGTGGCCACGCTACTCACCCGTGGTCGCTACTGCTCAGTCTTCGTCGCGCTTCCTTGTCGGAATACTCGTTCGGTTTTAATTTAATACGCTGTGCTAGTGTTCTCGGACTTCTTGTCGAGTGCCGGCGGCTTTACCGCCTTTGGATCAAGCAGAGGATTGAAGCTGGACATGACGTGCCTGCAGTCGAGGGAGTGTCGGTTGATGACCTTGACAACGTTATCAGTTGGCATACGTTATTGATATACAATCCCAATATCCTGGGGCAACTGAACGGCAAGATCCAACGTCAACGATCAGTCCCTGACGGTCCTTCATCTACAATGACTGCGCTATTATTCATCAATCAACTGGTTGGACCAAATTGTTTCCATTAGAACGTTAACCTTTCCGCCCCGGCTATACCGTATATCCTATCGTTCTCTAACTTCTACACCTGCTTTCATTCCTTCTGCGGTGCAATCGGAGCAGTCATGGTTCTCTATACGTCATGGCGTTTCGAGGGATGTGACTCCTGGTTTCAAAAGCAGAGTTCTTGGCTTCCCCGTGGTTTTCACGCTCTTAGGCGGGGTTAAGAACCACGTTTGGGTTGCTTCGAATGCCGGTGGCGATCGCGACGCCTTATACGGGTATTCTGGTTTCCATCGGCCACCGGGTTGCACAGGTTACATGCATTTCCCCTACATCCCCGGTATGTGTTGAAAGTTTAGCGTTATACCGCGGCAGGACCCGTGGCACTCAGGTCAACATCAGCGAGTGAGTTTTACGGTTATTCCAGTTGTAACTGAAGGCAGATATTAGGCGCCGAAAGCTACACCTCGACCACTTGACGATGTCGACTCTCCAGGCAAAGAGCATCCCACTATAGGCGCCAAGATCACTAGTCCAAACCTCATAGATGCTCTTCATCTGGGCTTAGAGTGAGTGTCGGCTCTCGGTTCGGCGTTTTGACGATTCGTTGGGTCAAGTCGATGGCGATTGAATACCCGAAACAAACCTCTGACCGTTTGACACACGAAGCCAAGCTTTTCTTTGCTTAGCGTAGAAACCTCAGAGACGCTTCTACGTGTATCCGGTGCCTCCGCCTTTACCCCCTTAGCTCCTTCTGGCCTAATGAGGGTGAAGCGGCGACGATCGGCTTCACAGCACTTTTCAGGCCTCCATTGTCATCCAATCTCGGGTACTCGCATAGTCCACTGTGCTCTTCAACCATTTCGTTCTCTTTATGGGAATGGGACTGTCGGTATTTCTGAAACACGGAAAGCTAGCAGACCGAATGCCCCATTGTGCGCTTCCCATCCTTGTTCCCTTGTATGGAACTACGTAGGACCACTTACGCAATATCCCATGGCTTGTTGCGATCTGCCAAAGCTTCGAAGTTTGTAGCTTGGGTCGCTCCGTGCCTCCCCGGAAAAGGTACAAGCTTTGAGACATTCCTTCACGACAACGTTTTGGCTCTCTTTATGAAATACCGTTCATCACGCCTAACTGCAGAATCAACCGTACTGTCAAGTTTCAAGTCAATGCGGCCTTGTACGTTTGTGGAGGTGATTTTATTGGTGAACAACGGGCGCTCAATCAAGATTTGCATGGAGGAAGATCTCTGTCCCTGGACACGCGGTACTCTGACCACGGGGTACTGACCATGAGGATTGCTTGGTGCCTCATCGGGAAAACGATTCTGGTGAGTGGGGGATCGGGTGTGGCAAATCGTGAGAACGGTATCGACGGTGTCCAAGGTACTGCAACAACTACGAAGGGCTTTGAGGGTAACCATCATTGACCCGCCCAATGCTCAACGGTGGCACCCTGGCCTTACTGCTCTTCTGGGCGGGACCCTGCCAGAAGTCTCGCTGGCTGCCATTCCAATATTTCAATCTCGACGAGCCCTAAGGTCGCTATGCCATAGTCTACCTCCCTTCACCATCCTCCCCTCGCCACTCAGACCGACATTCTCGCCGTCTGCCATATCCGGGTCGAGCAGTCGAGCGTCGTAGACCGGTTTTTTAGTACGTATGCAGATCTTTCCTTCGTGAGGGTCGTTGCTCATTGGAGCCAATGATCTTCCTCCCAATGCACCCACCCATTCACCCTTGCCGCACGCCCCGTCTAGCACCCCTTCTCTTCGTTGCACGGTTTGCTTCATCCGCCACGCCAGCTTCAAACTTCCTCTCTTTTTCCCATTCGTTCTTGGCAACTTTCAGCACTCGCCCGCCTTTTGGCAACACCATCCATTCGTTCAAAACTGTTTGCACTTCGCCCGTTCTCACCGTGCTCGTCGATTACCACCGTTTTCTCGACTCCCTTTCAATTGCTGGCCAAACCTTTTTCGCCTTTGTAGACGATCACGATGGCCCCGTTTGCGTCCATGCTCAAGGCCAGGAAGGGCAGGAAACAGAGACCCATTACGCCGCCCTCGCCCGGTTCTTTCTACGCACCTCAGTCCCCAACATGGTATCCGCAGATGACCTTTGCTACGACCTCGTCGGCCGAACGAGCTCAAGATCAAGCTGGTCCCTCCTCGCGGCGATCCAGCAAGACGAACCAACAGAATCAATACGCCAGTCCTTCTCGTCTCCCAAAATCTCGGAAGAGAGACAATAATGCTAATGACCCGCCTCCGGTTGCGAATGCTCGTTACTTTGGATCGCCCGACGCACGCTCAGGACTCAATTCCTCCTCGACGTCTCTCCCGATTCCCCAATCCCGGGACTCTCAGGCTCTCCCCGAAGATGATGCCGTAGAGCAGATCACCTCGTATTCCTTTCCAGCGCCACCAAACGCTGCTGCCGGAGAATCCTCCGCGTCGGGGAGTAGGAGCAACTCTAGGAATGGCCCTAGTGTGCGGTTTGCCGACACACAACGCCCGGCACCGAGTTTAAAAGTGAACTTGGAGGAAAAGGAATTGTTCCAGGACATGCTCTTGGCTACTGGGTTAATCGCGGCACCTGGAAAGCAAAGACGTTCTGAGGATCACACCTCGAGCTCGGTGAGTAATTTCTGCTTTCGAAACCCTACAAACAATCTCCCACTATATGGCATGCTATGGTTTCGCCGCCCCCGAGCACTGAAATGTCTGGTTTCCTGAACCCATTTACTCAATCCCTGCCTTTCGACCGTTGGCTTACGAGGACTATGCACCAGAAATCCCAGAAATCAGGGCGCTCCATCTCAAGTATCCCACCCAGAACACGATCCGCCACTGTCCCTCAGTTATTGAATAATGAAGGCAATTCCCCGGTATGTCCTTTGCATCCCCTTTCTTCATAATTTGCAAGAGGGATTGTTGTATGGGATTACTGATCCAGTCATCTGTTGGGTGAACTATTAGGAATCGAGTAGTTCTGGCGGAGTCTCCCCTCCCTCTAGCCTGCGCAGGGTGCCTCCGAAACCGATCCGGATTCCCGGAGGCATCCCACGTTCGTTGGCGCCTACCATCGAGGTAGAGGATGACACGGGAACGACCAATGCCACAGCCGGAGGCAGCTCCGATGCTGTATTACCGTCTTCCTCGAAGCCACCGATTAAGTCCTCACCATCCAACGCTACCCGTTTGTCACCGAACAACCCGTCCAGTGCCCGAACGTCACCATCCAGTTCAAACCCATCGCCATCCAACGCAACCTCGTCAGCCGCGGTCTCTACGGGTGGCTCGGCATCAGGCCCCGGATCCATGACAACTGCGACCTCCGGAAGAGGGAGATTCGGTTCGTCCCCAGATACCAGCGTTCATCTACCTACCGCAGCCGAAGGGGCGGATGAATACAAGGAACCCCCTCCGCTGCCGGATGCCGACGCTGGTACCGGCGGCGTGACCCCTGCCTCCCAAGGACGTAGTCGAAATTCAAAACCCCAGCCTCCATTGCCTCTCTCGCCGCCATATCAATCTCCAGTGTTCGAGGAGCCCAAGTGTCTGGTTGATTCACCCTCAAGTCAAGATGAGCAACCTGCCCCAGTGGAAGCTCAGTCTCAACCCACCTCACAAGCACCTTCCCGTCCTCCTCGCCCCACCAACCCTGGAATCCCCGCGAACATTATCATTCCCGCGAACCCTGCTATTGCAAACCTTGTATCCACCGCGCTCCACCGCCAATCTGGGATGTCTACAATGACGACGTTCACTACTGCCACCGTTCTCGGTGGTCCACCTGTCTCGTCTTCCAGCGCCTCTCAGGCCGGCCCCCCAGTAATCCCAGATTTACCTTTCTCACCTGGGTTCCTCCTGCCTCCAGAACGCCTGTCGGGCTACCCGTCAGACGGATCTGAAGGTAGCCTTCGGGTGGACAGTGCAACGCTACCGGTCGAATTCGAAGGAATGCAAAAGAATGTCACTAGGGAAATCGGGGCTGGGTCAGCGCGATCGGGTCCTCTATCCCTCCTCCCGCCCTCGTCTGCATCGACCTATTCAGCTGCTAGTGGATCGTTGTCGTCATCGCCCATTCCCCGACCTAGAATGAACATGTCGGCCACCGACAGTCGTTTCCGGTTCTCTTCGTACTCGCAATCCTCTCAACGGACACCGTTAATGTCAGGGCCAGATGCAGCGAGGATAAAGCTTGCTCGGCGGAGTGTCTCTGCAAGTGATGTGAGGGCGCTGGTGATGCAAGTGAACATGGTCGACGAAGCTTTGGATGCCACCATTCATGAGTCGTCAGCGGAGGAGTCGGCGGATGCGAGATCCTCGACGCATACACTCCAGGGGGTCCCTATCGAAGGGGCTAACGAACTCAACGATGACGCGGTGGAGACCGACGACGAAAGCCATGGTGAAATTGTCATGATGCTGGATATCCGTGAACCCAAGGACATCAAAGGCAAAGGCAAAGAGATTCCTACTACCCTTCGAGTTTCAAAGTCTCAGTCTTCACTCAGTGGGATCCCAGAACCCAGGTCTCGATCCAGTTCCTTGAGAGACGTGTCTTCTAGAGGTCACTCCCCACCCTATATCACCATTCCTTCGCACGCACCGTTTTCCTCTTCCAGCTCGAATCAGAGCGCGTCTCCGATGACGCCACAAACGGCATCTTCCACATCTACCACTCGAAGTGGGAAAGATGAGCAAGCCCGCTTCGTTGCTGATGGCCCCTCCAGTCAGGCAGACCGCGGCGTCGCCGCCCGCATGACTAGCGGATCGCGGTATTCTACGCCGTTGGAAAGGTCCGAACCGGAGAAAGACATAGCCAAACTGACGCGAGGAATGCAACAGTTGGCAGCTTTGACGATCGTGAAGGAGGTCGACTTGCCAGAGACGATGGTCACTCCTGCCACTGCACGGGAACGCTCTGACTCTACGTCCACGAACATGAGCTCGAACTTTGGTCGCCAACGATCCCCGTCTACGTCAACTAACTCTGGTCGCAGACCGTCGGGATCGCTTTCCAGACGCCCCTCGCGTGTGGCACTATCGAACATGTCACCACCCTCATTGATCAAAGGAGAGACCGCAGGAAAGTCTGGAATCACGATCGCGGGTGGCGGAGAGAGTGTCGCCTTGCGCCGGAAATCGTTCTCCAAACCACCTCGCCCTGCCCCGCGTCCCACTAGCAGCAACCCTTCTGGACCACCTTCCCCAACATCAGATGCTCCTTCAGGCGCCTCTGGACGTACATTTTCGGTCGCACCTCTGAAGATTTCAAAAGCCATCCCCAACGTGGTCTCCGCAACCTTGGGGTCGTCGTCGTTGCCACTCGCTCGACAGAAGGCGCGAGACCGGAGTGCAAGTGATGCTATGCCACTCGCAGCCAAGCTTCATCCGACCACCCGCTCATCCTCTATCTCATCCCTTCAATCCCCCTCGTCACCTTCTGGGCCGGCTCTTGGTCCTAGTTCTTCTGCTACGCCTGCAGGCTCACAAGCACCCTCCTCTTTTTCTGCTGCGATCAGTCGTGCCTTCAGCACGGGGCTGATTCGAAAACGCTCTGGCGGCTCAACGAAGGGCAAGGAGAGAGCCAAGGATACCGATACGGAGGCCGATTCTAGGGAAGCTTCATGTGCTGAAGACGGCGAGAAGAGGAAGGCCGTCCCTGCGCCCCTCGTCAATGTCTCGCTGTCTGGACAAGACAGCCGAAGGAATACGTCAAGCCAATTTCCCCAGACGCCCCGCCCGTTCTCAGTCACATCGTCGGCTGAACACCATCCCAACGGCTCCCCGCCTCCCGTTGTGGTGGTCGCTCCCCCAGTCGCACCTACAGAACCTCTCGCCCCCCGACCCTTGCTGATGCCGCAGGCGCCTGTCCCATTGACTCTTCCTTCCATCTCGCCCGTCCCAGTATCTGTTCCACTTCCACCTCAGCCCACTTCACGACCCACCGCAAGGTCTTCACCTGCTCATCCTGTGAGCGGGACGTCAAGGAAGTCACGGCTCACCAGCGGATTAAACGTTGCGGGGCCGTCATCCTCGCCGTCATCTCCTGGCAAGTCACGACCTGCGCCTCCGCCCAAGTTCGAAAGTGTCCCGATTCCCTGGAAGGGGCTGACATTGGACGCTGCCAAGTGGACATTCTCCTCGAAGCAACTGCAAGATATCGTTAGTTGTGCGATACGCCACTCCGCCGAGGCTTCTTCTATTCGTCTTCTAGCGCCAGAGGTTTTGAGGAATCAGTTGCCTAACGAGACCTACCGCCTTGAGCTCCTCCGGGAGGATATCAAGGCTCGCTACAAGTTCCAAGTTCGGCGAAGGAAGCTGCTCATGCGGTCGTTGAACCTGTATGTTGACGGGTCGGACCCCGACACTGCCCAACGATTGGCCGACGAACTCATGGAGTGCGCCGAGACGTGCGACTACCTCAGTCAGGAGCTGTTCCAAGTCACCGACCAGCTCGCACAGATGACACAAGTTACCCAACGGCACACTTCTAGTGCGCTGAGCATGGCGTTGAGGAAGTTGAATATGAGCTTCATCAAGGCCAAAGGGGAGACAATCGACCTTCAGCTCCAGCTCGCAATGCTCGAGGCTGAGCGCGACGAAGCATGGACCGTCGCGGAGAATATGGAGCGCGAGCTTGATCATTACAAGCGGAAATACGGTGTCATTCCCGAGGACGAATTCCTCCGCACAGCGAGCGATCACCCGCCTTCCAGTTGGGGATCTCGGAGCTCGCGTTCGTCGCGGGTGTCGGCTGCGCGGAAGACGAGCGTTCGGGCGTCGAAGGCCAGCCTTCGTATGTCGACTTCGAAACGAAGTGCGAGGTCCTCGACGAGCAGTGTCAAGTTTGCAGGCATCGTCCCTCCGAATTCCTCGAGCAGTGGCAGTGCGAGTGGCAGTAATTCGGTACTTCTGCACTTGCCAGCGCCGAAAGAGCCTATACCACCCGTCCCAACTATACCTCGACCCCGACCCCGCGCAAATTCCGATGCACCTCGTCCAGCCTCGATGGCGGCCACTCCCTCGACCGCGTCCCGTGCGATGATCCAGGCGCAGAATCAGCTGTTCGAGATGCTTGGTATACCGCATGAGGATATCGGAAGGGGATCGCCGACGAGTGAACCGCGACAACGGTCTTACTCGGACCCGAGCTCTCCAGAGGCCATTGGGGGCGTGAAGCCGCGTCGAGCTAGCCTACCGTCAACTATGAGTATCTTGGAAAGTGTGAGTATTCTTGCCGGGCACGGATTCCATCTTGCTTACTGACTTTCTCGACGCTTAGCCATCTGTCATCGCTGCGATGTTGTCCTTACCGTCCACTATCGACTAAGTTCCAAACCTAAGTATAGTATCACTACATATTCGTTCAACTTCTTCTCTTGCTTTATTACATACATACTAGCTAGCTAGTTGCTTTGTTACTTTCTATTTTTGTCGTCGCTTTTTCGTAGGTAATGGTAATGGCGTACCTTTATACAAATAAAATCTTGTTGCCTGTATCATAACATCTCTGCGTGCATCTTCACAACCGGTAGAGGATGGTCAAGTTGCGAATCAAAACAGGTGGAACGCCACAATTTAACCTCGTGAAGTCCCCGTGTTCTCCGTATATGTGGGAAACGATGTCGAAGGAGGTCCCGTTTTCCCAAATCCGTCAAACCTCTGTCACTTCCGCCTATCGATTTCGATTCTAACTACTGGCTTCTTGTCCGGGAGGACCCACCACTCCCATGTTTAGATGGACTTCGCTCGTGTTCCTAGCCCTTTTTGCCGCTTTGTATGCCGGCGAAGACACTGAACCTACGCCCAGAATCGAGCGGACGGCCAATGTGATCGTCCACACTACCGACCCGCGTGTTACGCTCTCTCCACGGTTCTCCTGCTCAACTATATTTGGATGTGGTGCCTACGACCCATGGGAGCTGATGGCTTATCACGGGCCAGACGGACGTTTACACTCCTTCCACCGCACGAAGAGCGCCGGGAACCAACCGCATTCCGAAAACGTTCGCCAACTTACATTCGAGTTTGTAGGTATGGCTCTGCTTCTATCTGTATGGATTTCTTGATGTCATTCGATACTGACTGTACACTCCCCCGGTAGGAACTGCGGTGTACCTTTACGCCCCACCTCAGTCGCCGCTTGAGGATTTCCCCCTCGGCTTGCAAGAAGTGTGTCTCGATGGGACCTGCAAGAATATCGATGTGTCGACTATCTACGATGATAGTGACCCAGGGATGCCTGTCCTATTGTGGGGTGAACAGGACTTGCCACCACACCACCACCGCTTGCAAATCCGTCTGTTAGACGATCATACAGGATGGCCCTTCCCGCATGTCGATGTTATGGCTATTCAGTACATCAGGTATACTAGTGTTGGCCCGCCATTGCCGTAAGTGCTGTTTCAGCTAGGCTTACGGTTTTTTCTGGAGGCTAATCACGGACTGCAGTGATCCCTACAAACCGCCAATCGGTGCAGACCTAGCCAACGTTACTCTGGAAGATACCAATTACGCTATGACATACCGTCCGCTGTTCTCATTTTATAACTCAAAACCGTATAAGCCGTGGGACACGTTCATGTCGCGACCCACGTACGGACCTGCGGACACCTTCCGTCATACATCTAACTGGGGCAATGCACGATCTGGAAGCCAGATGCGTCAAGTGACATTCTCTTTCCAAGGTAAAGAAGCCTCGTGAGATGAAGTGAGAACCACTTCGCTGACACTTTCTGCCTAGGGGCGGCGTTGTACATCTACGGTGCACCTCCGGAAACTCTCAAGACCATTACAAATGGCCGATACCTCCATGCGCATCAGGACATTTGCGTCAACGATCAGTGCTATCCTATCGACGCTCATCAAGCGTACCTCAACGTTGACAAACAAGACGAATCCCACCCAGTCCTGGTATGGGCATACGATCGGTTCGACCCCACTGTGATTAGCACTGTACATCTTCGGCTTCTCGATAGTCAGTCCCCTGATGGGCTGGAAGGCACGCAAATGACGTTCAGTAAAGCTGTATACTCGGAGGTGCAACGAGCCCCGTGGGTCACTTGCGTTGTCATCCCCTCGTCCATCGACTAACCTATTAGATCAATAGACCCTGGAAGGTCCCGGTCCCTGGTGCCGAGTATGGGACTTTCCGCGTTCCGCACGAATGGTTGACATACTCACCTTGGGGGTGGGGTTGGTGGTCAAACAACCCGTGGTATGTGGACCACGGATGTCGAGTTGCCTGGAATATGATGGAAACCGAGGATGAACCAAAGTGGAGCTTCACATTCACAGGTATGTAGGGTTTGTCGCGCTCGCGATACTGAGAACTGAGCTTTCACTGACCTATCCTAGGTTACGGCGTAAAAGTATACGGCCCTCCGAAATACTCGTTTCTGGGAGTTACGCATGCCTCTCAGAAGGTCTGCGTCGATGGTCGATGCCATTACATCGACGTCGAGCACGCATACTTGAGTGTTCTGCCTGGGGAAGCAAATCGGCCCGTCTTACTGTGGTCCACGTTCGGGCTTGAATCGAACATGAAGCATACAATATCTGTCCAGCTTGTGCAGCGACCCGACGACTCCCGACGGACTATGATGGCTGTATCACACCTAGAATACCTAACGGTCGAATACCCGAGGCCTAAGCCTCAGCTTCCCCCTACGTGAGTCCCGTCTAAGTTCTATGTCTATTCAAATTCATTGACCCTCATACCTTGCTTGTGATGGACCACTAGACCGACCTCCCCACCTGGTACACCAATCCCTACCAAAGATGCCGGGCCTTTGATTGATCCCAAGGTCTTGGAAGTGCTGGGATTGGTCGTTCTTCTGGTTTTCGGACTGTTCATCCTCGTCTCGGTGGTGACCTTCGCGATTGTTCTCGTGGTTGATCCCATGGGTCAACCTCGTCCTACTCCTGTACTCCCCACCCCAACAATTCCAGTTCCAGTTCCGGCACCTCGTCCTCGTTTTCCACCACCTCCCCCAAAACCACAGTCCGAAACCGATTCCCTCCTCGACAATCCGCCGCCTTACGAGGAGTTTACGGACGGCCCACAGTCATCCATACCACCACCATACTCGCCTTCACGGCATGCTCCGAGTGGCTCGAGCGCAGGGCCTTCTCGAGAGCGTACACGTGTGACCTTAACCAGGAATGGAGAATCCCCTGAACAACGAACCTCCCCCGCGATGCCATCTACCCGCCGCTCACGATACGGAACATTCGCAGGTCCCTCTGGCAATGGAGGCGGTGGAAACAGTCCCAGACGCTGAGCTCCATTGTGTGACGCAAACGGTTCTTCAAGCATCCGTTCTCAAATAATCCATGTACTCAAATACGTGTGTATCCCTTGAAATATAAATACGGAGTTGTCCCCGATCGAGCTCTGGGACACGGGCACCATTCTTGAGATCTTAATCTCGGACCAGTTGGTAGTCTAGTGAGACTTGTCTATTCAGCGTTTTGCGATCCGCAGAATAATGACTTGTGTGTGGCTCTCTGTCATCAAATGAGTGTCTTATACGACTCATTCTCGATCTGTTCACATCTTTGTTGGCAGGTGGCTGGTTACCGACGGCACGGCGGAAGATAGCTTCTAACCTTGACAGTGCCTCATTTCGCATGGTTCAACAACGACTGATTAATGGTCAGGTGAGGGTCTACGTTTACTAAGAGAGCATGGATACGAGTGTTCATTTGACATCTAGTATACCAACTGTAATACAATACATAAACAGAGTGACCGTGAGCCGGGTGCATGCGTGCATCTATGGACAACCATGGACTAGTAACCTAAACGAATAAATGCTACATACAATGGAAAGCCTTGCCAAAAGAAATTTGTCAAGAAATGATCTCTATCTCCTCGTCTTCCTCCTCATCGCTATCGCTAAATTCTATATCTTCCTCTGCTAAGCACTCTTCATTATACGGGTCCTGACTGCGGCTGTCGTCTACTTCACCACTCGCATCCACTCCACTGTCCCCCGCGAAATCCCATACTTGCAGGTAGACCATGTCGGTAATCGGGTCTCTGATAGTAGCGGCACAAAGCCAGCGGTCGATCGCAACGTTTTGAATGCACCCACCCGCAACTATATGGCGCATGAGTGCTCCGTCACGTGTATTCCAGATCTTCAGATCTCGGCCGTAGCCATGGATGATTTTGTCACCATAGCTGCGAAAGCACGACAAGTACCGGCACCCTGCATCCTGACCCATGTATCCGAATTCACGGGTCGGTAACCCGGTGGAGATAGTAATCAAGTCCCAAGAAAAAAGCGACCCATCGGCTGAACTAGAAACGACGATGTTGGAGGAAAGGGATATCTCGCCTATCAGCGGTATGGTGGCAGACAGAATACCAAGGTTAGCTCCGGTTTCCAATGACCAAATGCAGATACCATCCTTATATGACGCAGAGCATACTCTCTTTCGCAAGGGGTCTAAGGCAACAGAGAGCACTAAATGATAAAGAATTCAGGAGGTTGATCGCTCTTGAAGGGTTAACCTTACTTACCACCACCCGAATGTCCGGTGACAAGAGTATGCATGCACTCCTCTGTCACCATGATCACGGTGGGAAACGGACAATGATTCAGAGCGAGCATAAGGACAGATACTCACGGGATGTCACAAAGATAGTGAGAAATGATACAGAACCTTTGTTATTGGAATATGGACTGATCACCTGTAGAAACCCGTGGTGCCAAAGTCACCGCCCCCACCGACCAGCTTGCAAACCGCAAAGCGACTTTCGTCAAAGGAAGGATATAAGCTCTAATGGTCAAGCCTAGAGGTTGCCTACCACCCCTGTCGCTGGGGGAAGAGACTAGCTCTCCGCGATGCCCGTGAGCTCGTGACGTCCCTGAGCTGCGGTGACTTTGATGATATCACTCGAGTCACGCGTCTCACCTGAATCCTTACCCCACTCGCCACCAGACGAGACCTCGCCTGGACAAGCTTCGCAAAAGCGAAACCCCACCCAAGCCACGCCGGAGTATACTACTTAAGAGAACTTATCACTGTGGTAGTATCCCAAGCAACGTCACGGATCCCTTCGCCCACAACAACACTAGGCTACAAACCCCAATGATGGCTCTTTTAACCCCAGAAGGGACTCCTTTTTCCGAGGCACCACGCCTACCACACTCCGTATATGACGACGAGCTCACCAACCTTGAGCGGCCGCCTGGCGTGTTCAATGACAAACCTTCGCCACCGTTCTCTCGAGTGGTGGGGTTGTTTGAAGTCATGAGAGACTCGAAAGCTGCCGCTAGAAAAGATCGCTTGGACCACTGGTTTAATGTAGGCCCCTGACACGTTTGGACGCGTATTTGCTCACCAAGGTGTGACACGGAGCTTAGATTTGGCGAAGCAACGTTGGAAAGGACTTGTATCCCGCAATGCGATTGATCTTACCTCACGTACGAATCGAAATTCTTCAATAATCCGAACGAACCTCTGTGAACTACCTTCTATTGCAGAAAGACCGCGAACGCGCTACCTATGGTCTCAAAGAAGCAGGAATCGCGAAGGCATATATCGGTGCTTTGGGCTTGGACAAACACTCCAGGGATGCTGTCCGGCTGATCAAGTGGAGACAACCCACTAGAGATAACGTGCGTCTATCTATGCCTCACACTAGCTTGCGTTGGTGATTCTGAGACATGGCAATTCGGCAGAAATCTGCTGGCGATTTTCCAAATGTATTATTCGAAGTTGTCAACGCCCGTTCAACCGTCACGGAGGGTACAATGTCTGTCGACGATGTTAACGATGTTTTGGATGAAATATCGAGGGCTAGTAAAGAGTACGGATCTTCATACCGAATATTATGCCATACTTACTGGGTTATTAGGCCCGAATACGTGAAGCTTTTCTCCCGTATCTGCGAGCGATGTACGCCGAACGAGCAGGTATGCGAAGTCCTTCAAGGATATTGGTATACACGCGACTAAACGCACCACTTACTCAGTATTGGATCATTCGAATTATCCTCAAAGGTCAGTTACGTCCCTTGTTCGTCGCTCACAGCATTGTCTCATGGGATATACACGACAGATTTGGGTATACAAGTCAAGGAGACCACCGTCCTCGCGGTGTTTCACCCGGATGCCATGGATACGTTCAACACGTCTTCAGATTTGAAGCGCGTCTGCTGGCTACTCCCAAACCCAAACGAACGTGCGACGGATACAGTGCGTATTCCTAAACCGTCCGATTAGTGGGATGGTACTGGATGACCATCGTCTATACAGGATAAACAAGTCCATCTATTCCACGTTTTCCAGCCTATGCTCTGTAAGCGGAGCAAGACGCTCAAAGAGTCAGTTAGGATGATGGGAAGACAAGAGTTCATTATGGAAGAGAAGTTGGACGGAGAGCGTATGCAGTTGCATAAACGCGGGAACCAGTTTTACTATTGTTCCCGGTAAGCTTTGCTATTTAACTTGCTAAATTATTCAATCTTAGCGATCTGCTCCCAGGAAGGGCAAAGATTACACGTACCTGTACGGCGCGACAGTCGGTGAAGGGGCGCTGACGCCGTTCATCCAGGACGCGATCGATCCTCGAGTGATGGAGTGAGCCTTTGTCACACCACTACCTAACTCTCTAATGTCGCGCCTTGTCTGGCTTAGCGTGATACTCGACGGCGAAATGGTCGTATGGGACCCTAGTCTCGAGAAGTATTGCAACTTCGGCAACTTGAAATCGGCTGCTTTGGGTCCGTTCTTTCCAATGGGTCGTCTCTTACACGCGTTAACCGAGTTCTTGGATAGACGTAATCCGTTCGGGAAAGGAAGATGCACCAAGACCTTGCTACAAGATCTTTGATATCCTGTATCTTCGTGCGTCAAGTGGTAAAGAAACGCTACTCACAGAGGTCCCTTTGAAAAACCGGAGAAAGACCATCACTCAATTGGTCCGTGTCACCTGTCACCACCTGCTTTCTTGAGTGCTGATGCGTAATACAGTTCAAGGAACTCCCTGGCCGATTGGAGTTTGCCATTGCGAGGCCGGGGAAGAATGTCCAGGACGTTGAAAAGATGCTTCAGGAAATTGTCGAAGCACGGTAGGTGGTCAAGGTTTTGTCTTAGCAACGTGTGCTGACCAAGATCTTTCCACCTTACACTCCAGGGGCGAGGGCCTAGTGCTCAAGACTCCGATGTCCAAGTATATTTTAGGTGGGCGGGAAAGCTGTTGGATGAAGGTACGAGTAGTTCGTCAAACGCATTATGAACCCGTTCAAAGCATGCCGACTATAGGTCAAACCCGAGTACATGGTGCGTGTCGTTACCCTGCGTCATTTCTGTGCTTCTCAAAGGCGTAACAGGACAATATGGGAGATACGGTCGATGTGCTCGTTGTTAGCGGAAAATATGGGTCCGGATCACGTGGTGGACGAGTGTCAACTCTTATATGCGCTGTCAAGGACGACTCTCCGACCGCCGTAGCGGGCGAAACAAGGTTTGCTTCTTGACTATTACAGTTAGCCCAGCCATGCGCTGATAGAACCGCCCTTTGAAAGATACTTGACCTTCGTTCGGATAGGGACTGGGCTGACATTTGCGGACTACGAATGGGTGAATGCGAAGAAGTGGAAGCCCCTGGACCGGAGGAACCCACCTTCGTGGATGAGAATGTCGACGGCTTCCAGTACGGACGATGTTGGGGATGTTTATTTGGAACCCTCTGAGTGGGTTCAATGGGACGGTAAACTTTCCCCGTGCTAATCGATTCTCTCTTAGATCCTTTATATTATCCGTCAAGGCGGCCTCAATCTCTGCGACAGGTGAGACTCTGCTTTTGACATTCTAACCACCACGAGTGATATCGGTTTCCTTGATCAAGATCAGTACGCTTGTCAGCTCACAATGCGTTTCCCGCGGTGTACGGCAATTAGGGAGGACCTTAAGCTCGAGGAGGTCTTGAGTTACTCCGGTGCGTTGCCTATATGCTTATTCACTACTAAACCGTTGATCATTGCTTTGCCTCTCAGAACTGGTTTCTACGGCGTTAGGAAAACGAAAGGCTGAGGATCTCAAAAAGTAGTTGTGCTCACTTCCCTGCGTATGAGTTGCATCTCATCGCCGATACACCACAGAGCTTCAAAGAAACGAAAGTTTAACACGGGTAGACAGGTGGGTCGTGTCGTCGTGCGAGGAAAGGTCTCTCAAATGGTGTCCTATCTTGCAGATTGCCCAACTTTCAGACCATTCAAGAGGACAGACTGTCGGCGGGCCTGCAGAGACGGATGTGTTTGACGGCTTGACGTTCCGTTGGTGGACAGCACTTGCGCACTCGTTCCTAGGGCTAACGTTGTCTATTATAGGCATCCATCCCGATAACTTGTCCAAGCCGCCGTATGATAAATCATCACTAGAAAAGCTGTCAGCAAGTCTATCATTTGTTTGACGCCAGCTGACCTTCATGCGCGCGTTACAGAGTACATCAGCACGGAGGCGACTTCACGCAGGCCGTGACTGCTCGCACGGTGGACGTCATCCACGTTTATGGAGGTACCGCAATAAGTGCGTATTCTGCGCCCCTAATTTGTACCTCAAGAGTGCTTATGTGATTATATAGCACCACCACTCAAGGCGATTATTAGGAACGACGAGTACGACATTTTCAAGCCAAAGTGGATCCTGGATTGCGTGGAACAAGGTGAACTGGTACATCCGACGAGGAAGTACTGCTTTCATGCGGCGTCAGCAAGTAAGAAACGGGACGATTTTGAAGATGATAACGAGAACGAAGACGATAGCAGGGCACCCTCCTCGCGCTTGGGGTCCACGTCCGCGGCGAGTCGTCAGCCTAGTCGAGTCCCAGACGCATCCGAAGTGAAGTCCGGAGACGAGACTGAGGATGAAGAGGAGGTTATCGATCAACGGTCTGAGTGGACGAGACGGCCTCGTGAAGAGGAAGTCGATGACGTCACGAGAGAACGTCTGAGAGGGATAGCGGATGATGACAAGTCCGATGCAGAATCTGTGGGAACGCTCAAGAGTTCGTGGGCTGACGTTGCTGACGAGACGGAAGATGAGGACTGGGTTGACGTCCTGCCTGGTCCTTCCCAGAGGGACAAGAAGATAGAAGAGGCCATTTCACGGCACATGGTAAGTACAAGTTTTCACTATCTCATAAACGGGCATATTAAGGCGTTTTACGGTAGAGCGAAATGAGCGTCAACAACGTGGAAGATGAGAAAGCTGAGAAGGTTGGTGCTAACATTCTTCCACTCATGCTTGGGGGAACGCTCGCGTACGGTGATGTACAGACTGAAATGGGTGAAGGAAAGGAGATGGAGTATGACGAAAACAAGATTTTTAGACATCTGTGAGCCTGGGATTCTGAGGGATCCCTACGTCGTCTGACCATGTTTCCTCGTAGATGTTTCTATCTCGACACTCCGAATAACTCGAGAAAGAACGGTTTGACTGTGAAGGTGCAGCCGTCAGTCGAAAACGCGATGACATCGGAGTGGGTGGCATATTTTCCATACCTGATCTGTTGCTGACATCGAGGGTAGTTTCTCCACTATTGAACGGCAAATCCTCGCAAACGGTGGAAGGGTATCTGATAGCATCAGAGAACCAAAGTTAACACACGTCGTTGTACACGAGAAAGATAAGACGCGGAGGATAGAACTTATGTGCCTGACTTCCCAGTGAGTCCTCCCGTCTCACACCGCATGCCGCGGATGGCCTCGCTCACTTGGTGTCCCATAGACCCAAGCGACGACATCTTGTAATACCCGCCTTCATTGAAGACTGTTGTGAGGAGAGGACGCTGTTGAATGAGGATGCGTATATGCCTTGACCTGCTTATCAGTTGTTGATAAGATAATGGATTGGAGTATGACGTCATCCTGCTGGCCCCACTGAGCTATCTCGTCGCGCGTTTGCCTGTCGTCTCTCATCCACACCTCCCCACTGTCTTGAAATATGTCTACGCCTGAAACACCACTGCTGAACGATAGAGATCCAGAGACTCATCTAGTCTTGAAGTTGCTGAGGTTGCAGGTGCTGACGCCGCTGGCCGTCCTAGTCAACATCGCAACTTTCCTTATATGTGGGCTTGTAATTAGTGAGTATATCGTAAAGGACGGAGAGCATGATGAGCAGTGGTAACTGGTGATTGGTTGACTTGTAGAACCCAGCATGCGGGATCTATCCAAGGCGTTCCCAACGGCTGTTACACCACATGCGGTGATGATGGCCATGCTTTGGATGATTATATTCGCACTACAGATACTATACTGCGTCATGCTTGTAATTGGAAGAAAGCATGAGACCCGAGTGAGTTTCACCTTCCACAATAGCATTGCAGTTCT
Source organism: Tulasnella sp. 403 (assembly GCA_019632305.1). Taxonomy (NCBI): domain Eukaryota; kingdom Fungi; phylum Basidiomycota; class Agaricomycetes; order Cantharellales; family Tulasnellaceae; genus Tulasnella; species Tulasnella sp. 403. The sequence goes on from WSTW01000043.1 coordinate 56,286, forward strand.
TGATGGATGAGTCGTCTCATAGGAAACTTTGGCGTATGGCGTGGGGTTGCGGCTCGTGTTTGCCAACTGGCTTATGGTTGCCTGGTCGATCCTCTTTGTAAGATCATCACCAAGTCTTGCTGAATTTCGGGCATTGACATTCATTTGTAGACTCTCAAGTTCTGGCTGCCAGCCACGATAATCCTTTCATTCCTATTCGTCCTCCTGTTGTGGGTTAACTTGTCGCTCATATGGTATCCCACGTCGTCGGCTCGTCCCTTGGACTTCATCTCGATTCACGCTCCGATGCGACTGTTCCTTCTCATAGTCTTCCTATCCTCCCTTCCCCAGTCCATCTTCATTTCATTGGATTGGATTTATTCTGCCGACCACCCCGAGAGAGACTATGATAAGAGGACCTGGGAGGCAGTGGGGTTCGTTTTGGGCACCAACTTCTTGGGGTTGATATGGGTGGTGGTAATGAGAGATTGGATATGGGCCGCAGGCGGTGTATGGACGATGGTTGCGTTGATGAGCAAGCGTCCAAAGGCGGCTGTACTGTTCGGCATGACAATACTCGTCGCGGTCCTGTACCCACTCAGCTTCATTGTGGCCATGGCGTGGCATAGGCTCAGGCAGAAAGGTGAGTTTGTCCAAGTCCCTGATAATTTCTCAAGCTAATACGAAGCCGCGACAAATTAGATCGCGAGGGTGTCATCGCTCTTCCTCCAGACGACCCAGAACAACGCGAAAGGGTGGCGGAAGAAAGAGTAGCCGAGAATAATGAGAGGCCATCCAATGGCGACGGTGCAGCTCAGGTATGGTCGGAAAGCGGTAGGTAGGTCACGAAAAGAGTCCGAATACACTAGTATTCTTGTCTTGTACGTGTCCAGGATTGTTCAGTATCTTCAGTTATCAGACTCATGGCATTGTCACTCGCGTGAGTCATCGTCTCATGCTGGCTCATTGATCGAACACGGAAACCCAGCTGGGGACCAAACTAAGGGGCAGGTATATCGCGTCCTTTGGGGGGCAAAAAGTGGAAGGTCGTGAGTATAGTAACGATCGACACGGTCAAGGACACGGTCGGCTTGGAAAGTCGGAGTTTGAAATGCGACACGCCGCTATCCATTTGTTTGTCGTCCGCACCACCTCCAACCCGACGCGTATTTACGCCGATTCACGACCCCAATGAGTTCAAGTCCTCCAGAACCACCACGACGTTCGGGAAGAGAAAGAAAGCAGGCAGAGATATTCTCGTCCAGTACGCGATCGTTCATTATAGAGGTCTCGGTCCAGATCGTAACCCACGCGCCTCCCGTTTCGACCGATAGATCCAGAGCCGGCCAGAAAACGAAGACGTTCCTCTGAACCGCCGAGCGAGGGCGAGGGCGACCCCGACAAGGAGCCTCGAGACGAGGGCCTCGACGAGCAAGAAGAGGAGGAGAGTGAGGAAGAGAGTAACGACACCGGAGAAGAATACCAAGCTCCCCAAAAACCAACCGCGCGCAAGTCAAGAGGTACTACCAGCAAGGCTACTGGAGATGCAGAATTGAACGGTAGCCCTCCCGCGAAGAAACCACGAGTAGCTCGAGCTACCAAAGTCACAACGAAGGGTCCACCTAAAGGTCGCCGGAAGAAAGGCAAAGCTGGAGATGTGGACGTGGATCCCAAAGCCCTTGCCAAAGAGTCCGCCATTTCGGATGATAATGTGCTCTTCAGTATGTGTACACACTGGGGGGTGGAGTCGGTTTGAAACTCAGGGTTATTTTTTATCTAGATGCTATTCTCAATCCGAACGCTGCACTCCAATCTACGGCTGAAGATTTTCTGGACTCCTATGGACGGGCATCAGGACCGGCGTTGGCAGACCTCATCAGCTGCGTGCTTCGGGCTTGTGGGTGCAACGCCACGGTAGATGCCGACCAAGTCCTAGACAGCGACGGTGTTGTAGACTGTCTGGATGACATGATGGAGGCGTTGAAGAAGGTCTGTTTACTCACTCATCACTGTTCATTTGTCGTCTCTGACGAGATTTACCTCACCAGGAATCTCCGACTGCGTACCCACTTGCGTCCAAACTGCCCGTGTTCAAGAAATTCCGCAAGTCCCTTGCGGAACTGTTCTATCGCATCATTGTTTCTGCCGCTGAGACAGGAGCTCTATTCGATGAAGAATTTATTCCAACACTACAGACATGGGTCATCGCCATGTCCTCCGCCCAACTCCGTTCTTTCCGGCATACTGCCACCGTGGTGGCTTTGGAAGTGGAAAGCGCGCTCGCGGAAGTGGCGGCTTCCATCGATAAAGAAGCGGAAGTACTTAGGCGACAGAAGGAGGGAGAAAAGAAGAAGGCACAGGGATCTGGGAAGGGGAAAGGTCGCGAACAAGAGTTGCAAGTCAAATTCGACGAGGTGCAACAGCGGCGGAAACAGCTAAAGGAGTTTCTGAAGGAGTTCTTTAACGGGTGAGCTATTTGAAGATACTTGAGATGCAGCGCTCGCTGACTCCGTTGGATAGACTGTTTGTTCTGCGGTATCGGGACGCGGATCCCGGCATCCGGGCGGAGTGCGTCCAGGAGTTCGGCGTTTGGCTCGATCGTTATCCTGCATACTTCCTCGAAGGCGGTCAACTACGATACTTGGGTTGGGTGTTGTCTGACATGGTGAGTTAGGCGGTGTTAGGCCGCGTGTGTCGTGCTAACGTTTGGCCCAGAACACCCAAGTGCGATTAGCCGCCGTCAAGGCACTGAATGGACTCTACAAACGCGGAGAATACCTCGCCTCAACCAACCAATTTACCCAACGATTCAAACAACGACTTGTGGCCATGGCTACTTCAGACGTAGAAGTATCTGTGCGGGTTTCAGTCATTCAAGTGCTTTGTGCGATCGACGCGCTGGGAGAGCTGGAGGAAGAGCAGACAGAGGCCCTGGAACTTCTCGTATTTGACCAAGAACCCAGAGTTCGCCGAGCGGTCAGTGGCTTCGTGCATGGCATTTGGAAAGCGGCTGTCGACGACAAAATCGGCCGATTACGCTCTGGCGCTTCCCAAGACGAGGACCGCGTGCGGATAGGCTTCAAGTGCCTCGCTTCACTTCTTGTCAAGTGGGCGAAGAAGCTGGAAACCGACGAGGATGGAGCGCCTGTCCCTGACCAGACCGAAAGCCAAGAAGGGAACTCCGATAGTGGAGGCGGGTACAGGAGTAAAGAAGTGACCGCCATGGTATCCGACTTGCAACGGGGTCGCATTGCGCTTTGCGTGGAGTCGCTTTGGGACGAGGTGGACGTTATCAGCAACTGGCAGGATTTGGTGGAGTACCTATTGCTGGATCATTCGGCGGAGGGTGATGAGGACGGGATAAGCCCGGTGGCCACCAAGCGGAAGAAAGCTGCGGAGGCCAGCGCGAAGAATCGCAAGGGCAAAAAGAAAGTTGGCACTGTCGATGGCGAGGTCGATGAGCTCTGGAGGTTGGATGATGCTGAAGAAGCCGTCCTTGTGGAAGTTCTCGTCGCTGCATTGAAGAAGACGGTGGATGATACGTCGGACAAGAAGAAGGTGCGTGGGCGTGAATTTCTCCGATAGTGTTTTGCCTCACATCTGGTTGTAGGGCGAAGCCGACGCCATTAAAGCCGACATGACGCGGGTGTTTATGAAGTCCTTGCCCCGTCTATTTGCCAAGCACCAAGCCGATGAAAGAAGGATATCTGAAGTGTTGATAATACCTCAACTCATGAGTCTCGAGCTTTATGCCGAAATGGGGATGAACAAAGTAAGCGAGGGAGAATGCGCTCGTTCGGAGGGATGACTGACGTCCTCGACTTAGGCCTACGAATCATTATGGGATGATGTGACCAAGCAATTCCTCTCCCACTCGTCGCCCATTGTGATACACAATTCAGCTGTGACGATATCGCGTCTGCTCGCCAACGCTGCCTTGTTTGCCGAAAATAACGCCAAGATCACCTCTGTTGAGGAGGAACTAGCGTCGGCAGTACGTGATGTCGTAGCTGGGCGGGACGATCTGGACGCCACGTTCTTGGAAGACGACGAGGTCCATGCGTTGGGCAGCTTGGCACTGCGGGTGGAGTCTCTATTCCGTGTGCGCGACATGTCGACGTGGTTGGAGGATGACGAGAACGGAAAGCAATCCAGTGCATGGAACATTTTCATAACGTTAGCGAGTCGGGCGTCCCAGGGCCGGCGAGAAGAGGAGATGGTGAGAGTAAACCCTATCGTCTCATTTGTTGCGGGAACTGAAGCTTTACTTGTGTAGATGCTAGACCATATTTTCCAAGTTCTCTCATTCCACATCGCATGGAAGGTGCGAAGCTTGCCGCTTGCCGATCCTGTGGACGACGAGGAGGTACAGAAACGCAAGACGTTACAGGAGCAACGGGATTTGCTCGTTGAGACGCTTGATACCTGTGCTTTCGGCACCTCATCACAGGCTTGCGACGCTGTGAAACGATCCGTGAGTGCATCGATATTCGTCGATACAATCTAGGTGTTCTAACGTTCCGTGAACAGGCGTTCAAGTGTCTCTTGCTACTGTATACGTTGTTCCTTCCGAAACAAGGCGATGCGGAAGGTCACCCATACCCCGCGTCGTCAATGCCGCTGGAGATGACAGAACAAATGCAGTACCGCCTTGATGGTTATGTCGAAGCTGAGGTCGAACGCTATGCGGACGACTTTGTTGAAGCCAACGAGTCGGATGACGAGAACGAGAATGCGGATAGCGACAGTGGAGCGGAGGATGGCGGTGAACAGACGAAGAGCGCCAAGAAGGTCAAACGGAAGAAGCAGACCATGTCAGGTGTGTATCTCAGACTTCGGGCTCCCTTCGACATCGCTGATGGTCCGTTGAAGAACCCGTCATGAACCAAGTCCGTCTTGAGAAGGAGTACATCTTCACCTCTCTGATCGCTTCGTACTTGTCCGCTGTCAAAGCTGGCATCATAAACATCCGACACACCGCCAAACCTCTATCCTACTATGGGCGCTTAGGGGCGACGTATGATCAGTGTATGAAGGTGGTGATAGAACTTCTTCGGGAGGAGGGGATGTACAAGTCTCATGGGTTCGATGTGGCTGATGTCATTGGCAGTGCCGTCAAAGAGGTAAAGATGACAGGCCCTTCAGAAACAATCGATGAGCTGACCCATCTTTCCGACAGTCGTATGAAATGTACTTGGACGGAAGGGCCTCGGAGGGAGACCATACGGCTGCCCTCGCCAAAGCACTCACCGCGGCGTTGGTTATTCGTGGTGCCCAACTTTCAATCGTCCAGCGGCTGGATGGCGATAGCGTTGTGTCCATCCATTCGACCTGCGTGACGTGGATCACCAAGAAGATCGCGCAGTACGAGAATAACGGAAACAAGAAGCTACGCAATGCGGCGATTGAGTTTTTCCACATCCTGACGCAGTTGTTGGTATCCGTCGAGAGTGGGGATGCTGCTAAACTGTGCGTGTCCATGCGACGTATCTTGACGTGGCTTACCTGATACTTCCTGTGCAGGAAAGAGCATTTGACGAAGGCTTTGGCGGCTATGAAGATTGAGCCTTCTCAGAGTGCCAAGTTCTGGGAACCTCTGAGGGCTTATGAGAGACGGCTGACGACGGCGGCTACCAAGGACAAAGGTGCGTTCTTGCAGTGGTGATGCTCAGTGGCGAGTGAATGACGTGTCGCGTATAGCTCCTGCGAAAGGGCGACGGCCGAGGAAGTCTGCTGTGAAACCAGTGGACGAAGCACCTACGACGGATGAGGAGGGTGTAGACGAAGGTGCTGGAGACGACGATGCCCCGGCGAGACCTACTCCCCTTGCGCGCTCCAGGAACACCCGGAGTCATCCAAGAGGTGGCAAAGCCGCTGGTGCCGGCGCTGATGTGCCAGCCTCCCCTATACCAAAGACGAAGCCACGTCCGAAGCCAAGGATGAAACATGCCGCTGCACCTCCAACGGCAGCAACGCAAGATGAGGTTGTCGCCACGCCAGAACCGCCAACTGCCGAATCGGAAGCAGAAGCCAAAGAACCTACCCCCGAACCTCCCGTGCGTACGAACGGCTCGGCACCCTCTCCATCACGATCACCCGAACTCGGCGAAAACCTGACAAACGGGCATTCGAAAGAGACCACTGGGTCGAAACGCAAGAGGACGAGTGTAGAGCCACAGGACGAGGAGAACAACGCAGAAGGCATCAACGCAGAGGTGGATATGAGCGGGGTGGATTTGGAGATTGGCGACCCAGGCCTCGAGTTGCCGACGTCCCCCGCCACGACCAACACACGAAAACACCACTCCCGACCGTCATCTCAAATCAGCCAAATCAGCCACATGGACATCGACTTTTTCAAAACGCGGAAGCGCATCAGGCGCTAGGGAGGATCGTCGCGCTCATGCTTGTGCGGTCCACACGATATTTTATATTTTCTCTTCTGAGTGTTCGGTTTTTCTACGTTTCGTCTCTTCTCATCTTGTTCCCTGCTGTTCTCAGATTCCCCCCCGAGATTCGACTTGTCGTCCTGTTTATTGGCCATAAGCTGTGCATGCTGTACGACGATAGTAGCGTTGTATTATGCATTGGGATTTATATTCGATTGTGGTTTGGCGTTCTTGGTCGAGTGGACCAGCCGCGTCTAATACATGGGCATTCGCCAGCCGTTCTTGCGCGTTGATCAAAAGACTTTCGATGAATGGTAAAGAGCAAATATCACACCCGTTGGCCTACAAGCACACACATTGTTTTCACCATCCAGCGTATGATTCTCATGCACGCCGATTTAAGCTCCTTGTTGACCACAACTACTATACTAGTAGTCGTTACATATACGAAATCATAATCACCTATTCCCATCAATCCAAGACACGCAATCCATCGTAGCAAGGATTGCTTAATGCCTTTCTCATAGTATCGAGAGGGGAGATGGACGGTTTGGGAGCCGTTACCGCGATCTCCTGCCCTTCCTTGTCCACATCCGTCCACTCATCCATTGGTGGTTCTTCGTTCTCCATGAACAACTTGAGCAGATTGCCGCTGAACCCAGCGACCATCGCCACACCCGGTGTGTCCTTTGTAACGGGTTTGGCAGCCACCCTGCCCGCGAGGTTCCAGTACACAATCTCGGGTACGTCATACCCAGCTTTGTTGAATGCTTTGACGATTCGCTCGTGATTCGTCTCCCATGAAGTGCCACTCCTTGGCCTGGCCTGGTCGAATTGCATGTCGCTGAAGACGAAGAGGCGTTTAACCATGTCTTCCCTTTTGAGTTGATGTTTGATGGCCATGGGTAGGAGGAGCTTCAGAAATACAGCTTCGAAGTCCGTGTTCATCTCCCAGTAAGCTCTCCCTATCTCTTGGATTAAGGTTGATAACTTTGCGTCAGGAGACGGGCTGAGGGCCACTATCTTGGGGTTCGAAGAGAAAGTGATGAATGAGTTTTGGAACGGGGGGCTTGCCAGTTGGGCCAGAACAAGGGAGAGTGCGACCGCCGGGAAGATGGGACTGATGGGCGCCCCGGACCCTATTTTCCAGCCTGGCGGTACACAGAGTCGTCCCATAGAGCCGCTGACATCGCATACTGCCAGGCAGTTATCGAGCGTCCCCGACTCTCGTAGTCGTCCTAACATCGTGTTCCATTGGCCCGGCGGTTGTTTGCCTCGGTAAGACGTCCCGTAATGGTTCCGGGTCTTAGTGCTGTTCCCCAACGTAGTGCTGTTCCCCAACGCAGTGCTTCCATGACCAGCTCATGGGGTAGGAGTGTTGCACCGCTTATGGTTTTCTTGCCAATAGCAACGTCATCAAGATACTGGCTCAGGCGGGGTTCATCGTGCTTGAAGAAGTGTTGCTTATTTCGTGCCATGCACTGCGATGAAACACGTGGATACTGAATCTGGGGAAACGGTTTCAGTATGAACGTCATGGTCTTAGCTTTCGTATTACCAACCTGGTTCCACCCGTTATCCGACATCTTGATTTCCGTGATGTCCATGTAGCGTCGTAGCGGGGAGATGATCCAGCGACGGTAGTACCCTCGAATGGTATGCGCGTCGGCAACGCCCAATGGTGCATCGATTCTGATCTGCCTCAATCCCTCCATATCCCCGTTTGCATACATGGCCAAGGCAATGCCCGTCGCAACATTGGTAGTACGATCATGGAAGCACTGAAGACTGGGGCCCCACTTGGACGCAGGCGTCAATGACCACTTCAACTTCAGCTTCTCGGCAGAAGGGGTAGCCGGGTCCGTCAGCTTCTTCAGAGTGTGGTTGTCGGTAGCCAGTGACTTGGCAAAGATGCGCGAAACGGCAATGTATAATGCTTTGAATTTGACGTCGCTGATTAACTTGCCAACGAGTCGCTCGTGTACGTTCAGATGTGTCTTCTTGCGGGCGACGGCAGCGAGCTCTGAGGCGGTTCTCTGAGTGGTAGTATGAACGATGGCGTATTTTTCCGTCGCCTGCGCCTTCCCAATCCTCTTCGCTTCTTGTTTCTTTGCTTTCGCGACCGCACGGCGCCGACGGCGGATGTCTTCGCGATCCTTGAAGGGGCGAGGCACCTGGAGGTCGGAGAAGTCCAAATTGGCCGAGCCGAGTGAATCAGATACCGCAAGACACAGAAGGTTGAGAAGGTCTTTGTAGTAGCCGTGGGTCAAGCTAGTAGGATGAACATCCTCGCTTCGATCGACTTCGGTCCACTCGCTCGAGGTATCGTTCATACTGCCCTTGTGATCCTTGGATTTCTCGGAATTGGGTTTATGCTTTCTCTCTATGATTGGGTCGACGAGGGCCTCCAAGTTTCCAATCGCTGTCTTGGGATGGTGGTTATACAACCAACCAAATGCACGATAAAACCCATGCTTGGCCCCCTTCCCTGTATCAAGACATCGAGTATGTGTGAGAGAAAGCACAGACGACATGGAAAACGGACATCCACCTTCTTGAATTGATCGGAGGTCCCATATGACCTTAAGCGTCAATTGAGGGTCCTCCGACCAGCTTTCGCGGACAAACTTATGCACCTGCTCTGTGGACGTATTTTGGTCGAGAGTCGAGAATGCATCGAGAACGAGCGATTTTGTGGAAGCGAAGGCAGGGGCGTTGTTATCGGTGCGGCTCATATTAGCCTCGCGGCGGAGAGCATCCATGAACGGGTGACTGGGTGGTGGTTTGGCGGGTGCCGCTGGGGCAGATCGAGCGGTTTCTGGAAAGAGTTTCTCCAGGTAGTTTGGGTCGAAAAGCTCGGGGATGTACGGAATGGTGACATCCTGCGACGACTCGGAGGGGGAACCAATGGGAGGTGTCAAGAGTTTGGGCCTGAAGGGGTTCGATTTCGCGGTTGCGGACATGGTTGGTGGTTGGTTGGATCTGATGCCAGGGAATCGATGACTCTGGCGGGGAGCTTGTCACTTGACGTCAGTCCGGATCCGTTATCAAATCTTAAGTCAGAGGTCCCCACCTTCCCAAACAGGGTCAGCCAGGTTTCCCAGATCGTTATATTCCAAAACGTCTAGGACCCCATGTCATTCGTTCAAAGCCATACCTGAAGTCTATTCCGAGTCGGTGGACTAAGTTCTGATTCCGTTGTTAAGGGATGAATTTACTCACCGTATACCCATACCCGGAACTCTTATACAACGTGTAGTACTTCCTTCCGGTGAACCTCGACGCGTGTCGTTCTCGGGTATTACGATCACCCATGAGTTTGTAACGTTTTAGAAACGTTTATATTCTTCCAGGGGGGACTACCACGTCCTGAACTACTCGTAATCTCTTGCCACCGAGGGGAAGATTATCAAGCAGTGGGCGGCGCAGGACAATTCGGACCCAGCGTGTGCTAGAGAGCAAGCATGGGCCATTTATTGCTTCGCAAGAAGTGCGGAGTGGACAGATATCCTGGCACGTCAAGAAGGGAGTGAGAACGACGTCACGCTAGAAACGTACCTCGAGCCAACGGAGGGCCCAAATGTACCGTTTTCTGACCGCACGGAATTCACTGATCAAGTCAAAATAGCATCAGACCTCTTCACGCATAACCTGGGCGAGGGAATGGTAATGTTCCCTCCTTGGTACGTGGGCGATTTTCACGTCAGAGTACTGAAAAGATGGTTCTGGGACTTGGATTGCCCAAAGAATGCCTGTGCGAGGCTGGCATTTAAGGATGCATCGGCAGGATAGTGGCGGCGTCTGGCATACAGTACTTGTCATTCAACCTTTGCGGAGTGCTAGTCCCGGACAAGTTCTCCGTACCTTGCTCATGCGTTCAAGGTCGTACGAGCTACCACCAAGCCTAATCCATCGCCTTGTGGATGGATGATGTCGAAAACGCGCTACAAAGGCAACCCGTCAGACACATCTATCGCAACGTTCCCTATCCAATTACACTCCGAAGCCGAGCACGCACCGTCGTGAAGGTTGGAATACGGGATTTCACGTGAGGTTGAGCGTAGCAATTCCGTTCCAGAAGTTAAACTTGGATAGGGAGATTTGGCTAGAGGCGCCTCGACGAGTCGGCGTGATAGAAAACGCCCTCACAGGGAACGTTCTCTAGCGCGTTTTCATTGATATCACGCGCGACCTACTTGTTATAGAACACCAAGGTACCCTAAACCAGATTTCAACCTTTGAAACGGTCGGCAAGTCGAGAAAGGGGTATGCACAACACAAGGTTCTGCTTTCGCCATTCACCGTCCGTCCGTATAGTGGCTCCAGCGCAGTGTTACGGACATCGACCGTGTACGTGATACGATTGTTGAAAGCATCTCTAATACGCATAGACGTTCAATTAATGATGACACGATTGCCTATAGAGTAAGAACATTGGACATACAGAAGGGGCTTTGGCCTGTTCACGGTGGATAGGGCTGATTTCGTAGGTTGACATAGACACTTCGATACCCAAGTACGGCAGTGATGTGGGAAGGGATGGTACTGATATTGTCAAGGTTGATAGCGAAGAAAATTCACGCCACTCCTCTGGCTGCAGTATATTTCCGATATCTCCGGGTGAGTGATCACGCGTCACGTTTCACGTCATCCAGCATCTCCCGCTTGATCCAGACTGGCTCTCAACTCTTCAGTTACGGTCCTATGGAAATCTCGCATGAAATCTCGCTCTAGAGACGCATTCTCTCGCTATTCTGATCTTGTCGTGGTGCTGAGACGGATGCTCGGTCCAGATACAAACTTGATCCTCCCGAGTACGTTCTTCGGATACGAAGCAGCTTTTCTATCAAGTTATTCTGAATCGATGGGATTTCTTCCGCTATAAATTACCACCTGAAGATGAATTTACCGTCACATAAGTCTGTGCGACTTGCGCGCCGTTGGCAAGCCGGTGAGTGCTTCTCTCCCTATTATTTCCACCTGTTATAACTTATCAGGTATGCGTGGAATGGTTTGATTCTTCTAGACATACTTTTTACGCGGAAAATATGCTTCTGGAACCGCGTTGCGCCAGCACCCCCTCTAGGCTCTGATATTTCGTACCGAATGTATGGCCTCGGCGTTGCAAAGGGGCCGTTCGCTTTCGCGCTAATTTATGCCACACCCAAAGAACGACCGAGACCGCCTAAATTCCTTCCACTGCACCACGTTCAGCAACTTTTTTTGGATGGTTCCGCCCCTAAAAAGGACCCACATAATCTAGCGAACGTCCTCGTTCCCTCTTCACTGAACCACCCCTTCCGGTTCCTCACCCTCTCACTTTTCACCTTACTTCCGCATCCACTTTACGATGGCCAAGATCTTGGTGGTATCTCTCTTCTGGTGGCTCGTCTTCCATGTCCTCCTCCTCGTCAACTTCGCCCGCTTTTGCTTGATCTTATTATTTGGGGACCTGTCGATAAAGGCGAGTCCATAGGTTGTTGGTCGGACTCATATGGCTTGAATACTGACGCAGCTCTTAGACCATCCCTTCCACTAACCATGCGACCACCGCACAAGCGCCCAAGATGGATCCAGGTGTGGATGAGGTAGAGGAAGCGTGTCCCAAAGATGTACGTTCTACCTCCCTAGCCGTTCGATCCTACGCTAACCGTATCTTAATCCAATGCCGTCATAATTCTACTCTTGACGGTTCCTCGCTGTGTCATTCTTTAACTATCAACCACCATACCGATGCACAGGCACCACCTGAACCCTCGCATCATGCTCAGACTGATTCTGCCGCCGCACCTGTCACTCCCTACCCAGAGGCTACCCAATACCATACCGGCCAGCCTTCAACCCACACCTCCGATATACGAATATTACCTCCTGACGATTCTTGTAGCCTTTCGGAGCGAAAGGACTATCAAACGGATCCTCCCCCTGCGATACGTGTGAGCTATCTCTGGTCAATTCGACAGAGTGCATACTCGTTATTGAGACTTTTTCGTGACCACCTTACTAGCCCCACGGAGAAAACCGAAGAGGCGGCGAACCATCACTAGACGAGATATTCGACCAACTGCCCTTCCGTGATGGGTCACACACAGATGAATTGCGTTCTGTCGTGCCATGCTGGGATCTGGATCATGTCACAGGGAAGGGCTCAACATGTCCAACACCATTAACCGGTGTAGGTGTCCAACTTTCGGAGATGATCTTTCGCTTACTCGATTCATTCCGAAGTCTTCGAGTCTTGGAGAAGATACAGCTGGGAAAGTGATACGACGAGTTGAGTCAATGCGTCAAAGGTTCCAGACTAACGGGAACCGCCATCTGCTTTATCGGGCAATCCATCTCCTCGACCACGTTATTCGCCTCACCCGCCATGATGTCTTGCTGTCTGAGTTCCTCGGCTTACAGGCCCCCCTTCACCGTCTGCTGTTCATGGAGACACGAGACATCTCCTTCTTGGACCGGTCCATCGATGCATCCCAAACTCTCCTCGGTCTCCAAACCTGGGGTATGGTTAGCCGTAGGACAGTGGTTCTGGAGTGCGGGCTGGCGTTCGCGGATCGTCATCGAATCAGAGGTGGCTCCGAGGATTTGGATCGAGGGATCGAATTGCTCCGGGAAGTTTTAGAAGAAGTGGCGGTGATGGGAGCAATACTTCCGCCAGTGGCTGTCGAGCTCGGAAGCCTTCTTTTGGAACGACATGAAAGGAGGCGGGATGAGAGGGACCTGAATGACAGCATCTATCTTCTTGATGAAGTTCTCCCGTTCCTTGATTCGGATGACATGGCCCGGCCAACTGTCCTGCACAACCTCGCCAACGCTCTCTCTACTCGTTATGGGAGATTGGGGGATATTTCGGACGTCGAAAAAGCGATTGCCCATCTTCACGAAACCCTTTCAATTTGGTCTGTCAATCACCCAAACCGGCCAAATAGCCTAAACAACCTTGCGAAAGTTCTCATTGTTCGTTATGAGAAACTGGGAAACATTCTGGACTTGGAGGAGGCAATTGTGTATCTTCGCGAAGTCCTCTCGGTTCGGTCTGGTAATCACCCGCACCGGCCAACTACTCTGAACAATTTAGCGACTGCGCTCCGCATTCGTTACAGAAAGCTGGAGAACGCTTCGGACTTGGAGGAAGCGATCGTTCATTATCGTGAAGCCTTATCACGCTGGTCTGGAAACCACCCGGACTTGCTACCTGGCCTGAACAACCTGGCGAACGCGCTTGTCAATCGTTATCGGAGGTCGGGGAGTGTTTCTGACCTGGACGAGTCAATCGACTTACTGGAGAGAGCATGCAAAACATGCGAAGTTGACGATCCGCAGCAATCGATGTACGTCCACAACCTGGCCAACCTGTTACTCGAGAGGATGAAGAATGGAGATCTGGATGAGGCAATTCGCCTTTATGAAAAGGCCCTGTCTTTACGAACCGGCAACCATCCCAACCGACCGGGCACTCTCCACGGTCTGGGCAAGGCTCTCCTTATGCGGAAACAAGATTCCGATATCGACGCTGGGTTCCGTTATATGGACGAGTCCCTTTCCATGTTGTCAAGCCAGTCCCCAGGTCGCCAAGTTGGCCTTCTCAACTTTTTATTATACATAATAAAACTGGACCCCCCGACTGACAATACTGTCTTACGCGATCGATGCATCGAACTTGCAAAGTTGACACCGCCAGAAGATCTGCACTACTCCAACATGACGTCATTGGTTGCCCCGATCCTCCGTAAATGCCACGAACCCGCGTCTGAACTATTGGCCGTGCTTGGCCTGTACGTTCCCGAGTCCATCCTGAGTTCGTTCTCTGATCGTTTTTCCCAGTGACCTTAGCTTGAACACCAAAGATGCGATGCTTGCCCTCCTTCAAAAGGGTTCTCGATCCACCACAAGTCCGGCATACGACCAACTAAGGGCCACGTACCTTTGGATCACATACGCGGAAGAATTTGAACGTCCTCGTTCCCTAGAAATGTACGGCCTCATGTTGGAGTATCTTGATGTCGTAGTGGCCCGTGGTTGTTCCCTCGACATCCGTCGCCAACAGCTTTCCACCGATGTAATGCTTCTGGAGGTGAAACGCTTGATATCCGACGCGGTCGCGTTTGCCATCGAGCAAGAAGCCATCGAAACGGCCGTCGAATTCCTCGACCGAGGGCGATCTATCCTCCTTGCTCA
>WSTW01000430.1:0-17080 GCA_019632305.1 Tulasnella sp. 403
GCGTGTTCACTTGCCTTTTGTTGCCATCGCCCACCTATATATAAGCAATTCGTGATATCTCTTGAAGTCCCCGTCAGCCTCCCTGGTGGCGTTCTTTTTCACTCTGGTGCCCTGAGCAGCAGGACAACCTGGGACAACCGAGACGCGGCCGCATACGACGAATTGAAGTCTTCTATTCTCGAGATTCATCTCAGGGCAGCACAAGCACGAGGCTATTCCTTCACCACCTAAATTCTTGGTATGTGCCTTTCCCTGTCGGTCATACAGTACGCTCCTGTGGCTCTTGGTCACTAGTTATATACCATGCATAAACTCGAAGCCAGGAGAGCAGTACCTCTGGACAAAGACGCAGTACTTGGTCTCCGCGACGCTCATTCGCCGTAGTCCGCCTGCCATGTTGAGCTCAGCAGATTTGCTCCATGTTATTGTTCATATCTTGAAGATGGCAGGTGCGTCGCTGTAGAACCGATGATGTTTTGTCTTACAGTCCTGTTTCTCACATCGTACGGCTGTACACAGGATCGAAGGGGAAAAATGCTTTTCTGCGCCTCTTTCATGCTCTCCCCCCTTCTCTCCCTCGGGTGGTTGCGCCGAGACCCGCTCAGAGTGCTCAAACGTCAAGTGTTGTGCCCTCACCGTGCCCGCCACGTTCTGCAAAGCCCACGCATAGTAAGCCCACCTCTATCCTAAGTCGAGTGCCTTGGCTCAGGTCATTCTTGGACTAGGTCATTCAGTTTCCACGTCTGCGGGCAACCCTATCCAAACGTCTGCACCTTCCACATCGCCAACCACCACGTCGCCGCTCGACCATAAGCAACGTCTGATTGCTTCGCTGCTGACAAGCTACCCCTCTGCTGCTGCTGTACTGGATGGTTCCGCCGACCTCAGTCAAGACTTGTATGCCAATCAAGTAACCCTGGTTCCTCATTCAATGGGTGGGTATAGCGATGTCCACAAGGCAAAGTTGGCGCGAGGGTCAAACGAAATATATGTACGCCACTCGTTCCTGCCGTCTAACTGTAATGTCACACCCGCCTGGCGCCAGGTCGCGATTAAGGTCCTTCGTCCGGTGAATATCGATTGTGACACCCAGAAACGACTCATCCGAAGGATGTTGAGAGAGATGCGTGTTTGGAAGAGCCTAGAGCACCGGCATATCCTTCCTCTTCTGGAGTACGCAATCCTGGACTCTACTCCTTGCCTCATCAGCCCCTGGTGCCGCAATGCAACCGTCTTGGAGTACCTGAAGCGCTTTCCTAATACCGACAAATCTACTCTGGTACCGTCACCCACCTATACGACAAGCTTGTTTGTTCTCACTAAACTTATACAGATATTACAAATATGCGAAGGGCCAGTATTCCTTCATAATTGTCAGCCACCCATTGTCCATTCCGATCTCAAAGGGGTGAGCCTCTATCCGCTCTTTTTCGGCTGAGAGGTATTAATAGGGAGTATAACAGAACAACGTCCTTGTTAATGACGCTGGGGAGGCCATGCTGTCGGACTTTGGTCTATCCAGGTTTCTTGAAGCCACGCCATCGGGGCTTTCAACCTCTCCCATGGGTATGGGTGCCATAAGGTGGAGGGCACCGGAGTTATTCACTGACAGTTCGGAATCGACGACCCAATCCGACATATACTCTTTCGGATGTCTTGTGCTTGGTATGTTACTCCTTTTTCCCTTCTTTTTTTCACGCTCACCCGGAAGGCATTGTAGAGATAATTACCAGAAGCATCCCATTTAGGAAGTACGAAACCGATATCTCTCTCATCCGCGCGAAACTGGCAGGAGAAGAGATCGCGCCTGCAGACTATCCAGAGCTACACGAAGACGATCCGCTCTGGTCCATCATGGGACGATGCTGGGTCCGTGATCCTGCTGAGCGCCCAACTTCAAAAGAGGTGTTTGCAGAGCTACGCGTATGTGGACCGGAAACATTTATCGTGGATAGTATGCTGATATAAAATGTGCCGTTTTCCTAGTCCCTTCAATCTAGCTTGAAACAAGCCCAGGCTTAGCATCATTGCGCATCGTAACACCGTAGACTTCCTGCTTTCGTTATTGTGCCTCTCCATCACCCGCGGACTGTACGGATGGTTTAGAATGTGCCCACACCCTTCTCAATGGTGTATCGGATGTTTATTATTGGTTGATGGAGAGGCCCTTATACTCGGTCTGTGTTCGTTTTATTTACGAGTTACTGCCCCTTTCAAAGCTTGGACTTCACTGAGTTAGTAGTAATAACATGGGTTGTAATCTTACATTCATGAAGAAGCGGTCTCGATGAGGATCCGTCAAGCCGGAAAGTGTTGTGCATGGGCGAGAAACTGGTCATCGGAAAACGGCAGTCGGCGAAAACAATTTGGCATCTCATGCATATGGCAGTTACTTCGGAAAATGCACGGCGGCGAAACATTTGACGCCTCCGTCAGATCCTCATTATTAACAAGGAAACCTCGATGAGCGACACTCAATGGACTGCACGTCGACCATAATAAGGTAAAATCTAGGCAGGCATGGAATGCATTGGTAGAACCAGGTCGCGAAGTGATCTGTATTGTAGAATTATAGCTCCGTCTTGCGGTTCTTGATACCAAGAAGTTCAACATCGAAGAAGAGTGATGCCTTGGGAGGGATGACTGGAGGGAATCCACGATCGCCTGAGCATAAGTAGGATAAGTTGAGTGCGTCAGGCAGAACAAGCGAGGGTAACCTACCATAGGCCATATCGTAAGGAATGGACAAACGGCGCTTCTCGCCCACACACATGCTATAGGGCTAGCTTTAGGAGACGAAACTGCGCTGAAGTTGAGTATATCGTACCCGACCAAGCCTTGGTCCCAGCCTGAAACATTGCTGGTGTCAGTGTCAACCAACCATTGCGCACAGTTCACGACCAATACTCACCCTTGATCACCTGTCCAACACCGACTGGGGTCGCATAATGAGACATGAAGTTATGCCAGTATCAGAGGGAGACTAACGCGTGAATTCAAATGGCTGGTTGCGATCCAGACTGCAGCAAGAAGAAATTAGCGCATAAAGCTCCCGCGCGTCGGCCCACTGCGAAACGAACGAACCTTGAATCAAACTTGCTACCATCGACCAAGGTGCCCGTCTACAACCAGAGGTTAGTCGTTGAAGGCCGCGACCTGCGTTCGACACACGTAGTGCATGGACACTTGGTCACCCTTCTGCGTTTTAATCGGGCACTCCGTTGGTTCATAGGTCTTTTCAATCTTTAATTCCGACACATCTGCTGCGACGAGGAGGGCGGTGGAGAGCGCAAGGACGATAGAAAGGATGGAACGCATGGTGATGGCTGAGGCAATGCTTCGTGGTCGCAAAAATGGCTTATACGTGAAATCCAAAGGACGCATCGAACGTACGCGTGCTGCCACGCAAACCTCTCAGGGTCCGGCCAAACGTCCGCGTTCTACGTTTCTCAGGATCCGAACATCATCGAATTTCATCAGTCGCTTCCCCCAACGCTGTGCACGATGGTGAGCAATGAATGAGGCTTCATACTTCTCCAAATTGCCTAATGGATGTCCTTTATAGCCGTCCAACAAATCCTTCCAGACGAAGATGCGTCTTGCGAAAGCACTAAAGCAGAACCGACCCATTCCTCAGTGGTTCCGTTTAAAACGCGACGTGAAAGTCCAGGTGAGCCATCTCATACAGCCTGCACCCAACAACACCGTCTCACACTGTTGTATCCACTGTAGTACAACGCTAAGCGTCGTCACTGGCGCCGGACGAAGCTCGGTATCTAATCGACTACACATCGCTACATCCCTATTACCCACCCGAGGCTGTTTGGAACGATGCTTTCTTGCAACATGTATTATGATTTCGCACTCCATGCCTAGCGCTCATGCGCCATTTCATAGCCTTTGAGCGGTTATGGGAGGTTCCGACCCCAACAAAAGCTTACTTCGCAGCATTGCAATCGACGGAGAACTTCTGCTATCGATTCTGTTATCGGAATTTCATACCGCCGAGACCATGTTGGCGCACATATTAGTTGAGCGGCAATATGGAAACCGGCCGGCGGTGTCCGAGATGTATTGGTCGAAGCGCGCTCCCCACCCCACGGCGAGCCGCGGTTCGGTGTGTATGCACCAGACCTTCGAGAAACTTCAGCGCGACAGGCATGGGAGATCAAGCCACCATGATGCCCTCAACGTTAATTGGGTTCCTTATATATATGTCCCGCGACGAGGGATGGCTGTCGGGAAATCGATGCTGTGGAACCCCTCACCCCAACGAACTCCCTCTCTCCCGAAACTAAATCCGCACATCAGAAAGTTAGCTTGTGCCTTGTGAGAAGAGTAACGTTGAGTCGCGAAGCTACCCATATCAAATGGACCAGCGCGCAAGCCTCCGACTGATGGAAATAGCCCCATCGAACGCGTGTCAAGTTGGCGAACAGGTGGCAGTTAGGCCTGGAGCAGCATCCTGCTCGTCTGAAATGGCAAGAACAGTCAGTTCCGGATGCACGGCCTGCAGGGTGAGGGGGCGAAAGGTGGTCATGGCGCCATGGCGACCGTGCGAAATCTAATTTCCTTTGGGGAGGATTGCATACAAAACCGAGCCCCCTCATTCGTTTTTTTCTTCACCCTTCCCTCTTTCCCCCTTCCACCGTGCTTGTGAGGTCGTTCCTTGATATGTCCACCGTTACGAACCGAAAACCGGCGAGCAACTCGCCTTCAAAATCCTCTATTGCTGAGGAGACCACCGTCGAGAAGTTCTACGTGCCCGACCTCACGGTGAAGGATCTG
Organism: Tulasnella sp. 403; assembly: GCA_019632305.1. Classification (NCBI taxonomy): domain Eukaryota; kingdom Fungi; phylum Basidiomycota; class Agaricomycetes; order Cantharellales; family Tulasnellaceae; genus Tulasnella; species Tulasnella sp. 403. The sequence continues at coordinate 4,789 of WSTW01000430.1, forward strand.
CTAAGTGCTATCCCGTCCGTCTTGAGGTATACATCCTCTCTTGATTGTTTTGCTCATTGCGCGTATCCTAACAGACCTCACTGTCACGAACGGAGCTTCATTCGGTCGTTCTCCTACGTGTCAGTACCGTTGTTCACCTGTAGCTATTACCTCACTGACATTGCAGTTTCTAGTGTCTGGGACTTCTCTCTCCTTGCCTTGTTCCTCTGGACTGCCCACACCTACATCCCAAAGATCAACCCCCAAAATATCCAGCTTCCCCATCCTGCACTGTACAAACCAGCTCGCGTCTTGGCGTGGCTTGCCTACGACTTTGCAGCTGGTCTGGTAGCTACTGGTGTTTGGGTATTGGCGCACGAATGTGGACATCAGGCGTTCTCGACAAGCAAGGCGGCGAACAACGCGATGGGGTGGATCTTGCATTCCGCGTGAGTTCCCTCTCAAATTTACGGGCGCATCGCGTAGAATCTCCCTGCACGTGATTTCATGCGTGCTTATCTGGTTTCCTTGCAGACTCGGCGTCCCATATCATTCCTGGAGGATTACGGTTCGTCCCCAACGTCTCGCAACTTATCGGAGCCATGATACCAACACGTTCTTTTCCCCAGCACGCGAAGCACCATGCTCAAACTTCCCATCTCACTGGGGATCAAGTATTTGTTCCCAAGACCCGCTCCGAGAGGCACCTCCCAGCATTCAACCCCGATAGGGAGAACTTGGAAGGCACCAAGGTGTCCGTCGATCTCCAACAAGAGTTCATGGAAGCCCTGAACGACTCGCCAATCGCCTCGGTGTTCTGGTTGACGGGTCAACTGGTATGTCTTCCATCGTTTTGTTTACCGCACCGTGCTGATATCGAACCTAGCTACTTGGCTGGCCACTCTACCTCATCCGTAACGCTACTGGTCAACGCTCATACCCAAGATTCACCAACCGTAAGTACATATGCAGTAGTGGAAATGCAGCCCTCTGATCGGCCACTTCAGATTTCGTACCGACGGGTCCGCTGTTCGCCCCCCACCAATACCGCGACATCGTCGTCTCTGACATTGGTGTGCTGATTTGGGCTGGTGCTCTTGCTTACTCTATTTCCACTTGGGGCTTCTTGAACGTCTTCAAGGTCTACATCCTTCCCTACCTTTGGGTAAGCGATGATTGACTCGCCACGCCAAGGCTCTAGCTAATCGTGCTCTATCTTTAGGTCAATCACTGGCTCGTGTTCATCACCTTCCTGCAACACACCGACCCCGCTCTTCCCCATTATCAAGCTTCTGCTTTCACTTTCCCTCGTGGTGCTCTCTCCACCTTCGATCGCCAGCTAATGGGTGGACCCGGTATTTTTGGGGCGATCACTGGCTGGATCTGCGCTACTGCCACCCATGGTATTTCTGAGACCCACGTTGCTCATCACATTTGCAGCAAGATTCCCCATTACCACGCTTGGGACGCCAAGGCCGCCCTCGACGCTCGCCTTGCCCGTGAAGGTATCCAAGTCCAGGGAAACCCAAGCACGTGGAGCGAGGCATTGCGTGTGATCAGAGAGTGCAAGGTGAGACAATATCTAAGTCGGGTGAGAGCACATACAGTAACTAACTCGATTCTTCGACAGTTCATTGAAGATGAGGGTGAGGTCCGATTCTACAAGAACGCCCAAGGGAAGGCTGCCCGCGTTCCCGTGTTCTCTTCCAACGGCCTCAGTGACTCGGGTGTCGATATTCAGTAGACAGGTTCTCTCTTGGTATCCCGCCCCCTTGGTGTTATAGATTGTATCTTACACGACGTACTAAACGCTCCTCCCCGTTACGTTGACTTTCTTGTTATCCACCTAAGTGCTAGTGTGCAGCCTCACGTAGAGGGCCACTTCTGCCATCAGCGACGTAAACAGTGAGCTGAGCGTCTTGTCACCTGCTGTGCAAAGTCAGGTGCTTCTGATAAACAGGGGAAAGTTCATCGCCGAAGGTATGCCGTTCTCTCTGCCCCACCGATTGGTAACGTTAACTGTTCCTTTGTTGTCTGGATACCAGCACGACAGAGTATGACAAGCCTTGTTTCAGCCTCCTGCCCGCCCTCGCCGAGGCTCAGAAAGGGAAAAGGCGGCGATGGGAGAAAGGGTGGGAGGTCAACTCCGCGCATCTCCGTCCACCCTAAACGCGTTTGTGATTCTACACGAGGCGATACCACACCACTCAGATACGCACAATGAGCGGACCAACGGAACGTGGTTACGATTTGGCTTGGTCACGCCAACATTGTTCCCCCGAGGTTTCCTCTCTGCAGGCCTCGAGGACCACGCTGAGTATATATTGCCTGGCCTGGAACTCGTAGGACCCCTCAAGCGTTCCTCGCCCGCCTTCGTTTCCAGTCCTCTTTCTTTCCTTGGTTTCGTTCTTCGCAGCAATCTGGTCATTGCTTGCATTTCCTTCAGCCAGGCTGCTCATTACGATCGTTTGCACGACCCCCACCACTGATCCCATCGCTCACCGTTTGACTACGGCCCAATGAAATCCTTCGCAGCCTCTCTTTCCTTCTTTGCTCTTTCTCTCATCCCCTCTGCGCTTGCGCATGGTCACCTTGCTTGTGAGTCACCCTTACACCCACCACAATCTTACACTAATTAACTACGGTATCCTTCCAGCCGTTGCTATCGATGGCAAAACCTTTGCTGGACCTGATGTAAATAAGCAGCTCCCTGACACGCCTATTCGAGGAATCAACTCCGTCAGCCCCATCCGAGATGTCACCAGCGACGATATGGCGTGCGGCCGTGGTGCTGCCACAGCTGGCGCTCCTCAGGCTGCTGATGCCAAACCCGGTAGTGTCATGGAATTCAACTGGGTTGGTGGCGGGAAGGCCGATTCAGGACGAACCTGGTCCCACAAGTTGTATGTCATATATTCAAAAGCTTCCTGACACGCACTGATGCCCTATCGTTGCTGCAGTGGCCCTCTCATTACCTACATCGCATCGTGCTCCGGGTCTTGTTCTTCCTTCGACGCCACCCAGGCAAAATGGGTCAAGATTCAGGAGACGGGTCTGTTGGCCGACAATAGCTGGGCCCAACTGGACGAATTGCACGCTGGAAAGCCCTTGACTGTGAAGCTTCCCGACAACCTCCCTGATGGCGAACACCTGGTTAGGCAAGAGGTACGCTTCCTTCTGAGATTGGTTGGCTATGCCAGACTCTGACGACTGTTTAGATCATCGCTCTCCACAACGTAGGAAAGACGGGCGCAGAATCCTACCCTTCCTGCACCCAGATCAACATTTCTGGAGGACAAGGACAATTGCCTGATGGAGGCGTTAGCTTCCCTGGAGCGTACAAAGCTGACGATCCCGGGCTCACCTTCAACGTAAGTCATCTCACCACATTATGCTGTCTCTTGCCTTACCGTTTGGTATCGTTTCCAGCCGTTCAAAAACAAGACCGGACCTTACGAAATTCCTGGTGGTCCAGTCCTCCTTGGCCCCGACGCCGGCGCTGATCCTACTCCAGCGGATCCTACTGTCACTGATACCGTCACGAGCAGCGTTGCTGACGCCACGGGAACCATTACAAGCGATATAGCTGATGCCACCGACTCGGCAAGCACACCAACTGAGACCAAGACCAAGAGTAAAAAGGGCAAGAAGACCAAGACGTCCACGGTCATCGAGACGGCAACAGTTACGGTCTCTGCCGATGATGCCTCATCGACTGCTGACGAAGCTACAACATCTGTCGTTGATGGTGCTGCCGACGTGCCCACCGAGACACCCTCTGCTGGCGATGACTATCGTCCCAAGAGGAGAAGCAGAATCATGGGCCGTCGTCATTACTCGGCCATGCACTAAGCAGTAGCACTTGAAATCCGCCGCTGTCATCGTACAATCAAGTGTGATGTCGTTATATCTTGTGAACTCGCTATCATGTACAATAGTGTCCATTTTCTGTAACATTTCATATCCAATCGTTGGAGGTCGAATTTGGCGTGTTCCGCGCATCGGGAAAGCTTAAGGATCATTCGTGCATGTTGCTCTGCAGAGGTAAAAAAAGGCCGACGCAATATACCCGCACCCTGCACGTGTTTGTGGATCGCCGCGTTGAGGGTAACTTCGCGTAGAATTCGGAGCGTGGGACCGGTCGACGTCGCAATTCCACCCAAAGACTGGAAGTTCACCCCTTACTTTCGTTTCTCCCCTCTGCACTACTCTTGTCCGACAAACCACACTCAGTGGTCATTGCCGACTCCTCCTATAACACCATCTAATGGTTCGTTTCTGCCCTCCCGCTTTTCGCTTCTTGGCGGCGACACGCTATCCCCAACGCTTATGACAAGCTTTCGTTTTCAACCACAGACCACTCCCAACGGAATCTCCCCGGCCGAAACCTCGAGAATACAGATTGTTAATGAGGACAAGGAATTCACGTAAGCACCACCACAACGTCAAAGCACAACAGCGCTCAGAGGTGGCTTGTTTCTGCGTTCGGTTGTGCAGGAGCGAGCTGAACGGCACAATAAAAAATTGGGGACTGCTAGACGTCGGCTTCACCTATGATGTCGTCTCTGTGTTTGGTTCTCAGTCGACGGGGAAGAGTGAGCCCATAAAACGTATGTTTTTCGTGCAAACTGACGTGTAGGCTGTCCAACGCGATAGGCACCTTGCTCAATCGACTGTTTGGCACGACGTTTGACGTCATGAACGAGTCTGAACGGCGACAGACTACCAAAGGTGGGAGAACTCTTTAACACGTTTTACTGTCAAAACTCAACTGGGGACGTTGCTACGTTCGCTCTACCTAGGCATTTGGATGTGCTGCGCGAAGGATGCACCCATCATGGTCATGGACGTCGAAGGAACAGACGGCCGCGAACGAGGCGAAGACCAAGATTTTGAACGCAAATCTGCGTTGTTCTCCCTTGCCTCTTCCGAGATCTTAATTATCAATCTTTGGGAGCACCAAGTTGGCCTTTACCAAGGAGCGAATATGGGTCTGCTCAAGACCGTGTTTGAAGTCAACCTTGCCCTGTTTGGCAAGCGTGACCTGTGAGTACGAATTTGGTTGTGACGATAGTTGAGGCTCAACGACATGCTAGGTCATCCCGGACTCTCCTCCTTTTCGTCATTCGCGACCACGTTGGCGCAACCCCACTCTCGAACCTGCAGGCTACTCTCGTTGCCGACCTCACCAAGATCTGGGATTCATTAAGCAAACCAGAGGGTCTTGGTGACAAAAAGTTGGACGACTACTTTGACATGAGTTTTGTGGGATTAGCGCACAAGGTACGTTCTATTTTATTTATGTACTTATCATCTCATCATTAACGGACTTGTTAAGATTCTCCGCCCTGATCAATTCGAAGAGGACGTGATCAAGTTAAGAGGTCGGTTCACGGACAAGACTAGAGAAGACTACGTTTTCAAGCCGGCATACCACAAACGTATACCCGCCGATGGTGTTTCGCATTACATGGCGAGCGTTTGGGAGCAGGTGCGTCGAGACTCGTTCGTGACGATGCAACACATTGCAGCTCACATACACTTGATAGGTTCAAACCAACAAGGATCTCGATCTACCCACCCAGCAAGAGCTTTTGGCGCAATTCCGGTGTGATGAGATCGCCGCGGGTGCACTAGAGGAATTCAACACCCAGCTCAAGTCTGTCAAGAGGCCCATTGAAGGAGGACAAGTCGTCACCGACCTTGGCAAGATGATGGGTAGCTGGAAGAATATGGCATTAAGTTCGTTTGATTGCCATTTAGCCTTTCATTTATGGTATTCATTGATGCCATCTTTTGATCTTGATGACAGCTCGGTTCGATACTGCCGCATCTCGTTATCACAAGGGCGTGTATGGTCGGAAACGAACCAGCCTTATAACACAGCTCAACACGATTTTATCGCCCCTCTTCCTTGGTCAACTGAAGAACCTTCATCGGCAAGCACTCTCCACCTTCAAGAAGCAGCTTGTTGATACCGTTCGAGGAGGCGGAGACTACGATTTCGGGGCTATAGTCACCGAGGCGAGCACTAAGGCCGAGGTGTATTTCCAAACTGCCGCTCGGGAGGCGCTTGGGCTTAGTCCTCTAGAAGTGAAGGAAGAGGAGGGTCACGAAACTCTGCCCATCGACCCCGAATGGACGTACGAAGAAGAGTTCCAGCAGTTGAAGCACGAGATGGGTTTGGTAGCTGACCAATGTCGCAAGGACGAGACGAAGAAGATGGTGAACGCGATCGAGGTATGTGCTAAGATCATGTCTCGGAACTCCCTTACTGATCCATCCTGGACGTGAACAGCGAACTTTCAAGAGACAGATTGACGAACCCATAGAAGTCGCGTTGAACAAGGTTAACCCAGACATGTGGGATCAGATTCTACGCGCGTTCAACGACAACTTGGAAACATGTGAAGAATTGTATCTCAGCAAAGCGAAGGGTGAGCACGTGGCTGCAACCCCTTCGCACGAGATACTAAATTATTTTCAGGCTTTAACTGCACCAATGAGGAGAATGCGCAATCGCTGTTTATCCTACAGAAGCGTGCCTGGCAGACCCTTCGGAAGAAGGTTGACGAACAGACAGCCGACGCCGTCATTTTGACCAAGCTGAGGAACTACTTTGAGGAGCAGTTCAGATACGATGACAAAGGAGTCCCAAGAGTATGGAAACCAGATGATGATATTGATGGGGCATTTAAGCGCGCTCGCGATAAGGTCTGTCTCGATGTTCATCCCCCGTTTTGAGTGATTCGTAACCCATAACCTGCCTTCAGACATTAGAGCTCGTACCGTTATACGCCAAGATCAGACCCACCGATGCGACCCTCGCGTTTGTATTGCCACCACCTCCCCCATCCCTTGCGAACTCGGACGAGGTCGACCAAGACTTCGACTTTGTCGCCTCCCTCACCGTCCTCTCCGAAACCAAGCAGATGGATATCAACAGCCGGTTCAGACGTGATGCTGATGCATACTACGTCGAGGCGAAGCGGAGTATCGTGTCCAGCGTCGCACAGATACCGGTGTGGATGTATGGTGTCCTCATCGTGCTGGGATGGAACGAAGCCATGTTTGTGCTGTTCAACCCTTTATACTTTATGGTGCTTCTCTTTGTTCTTACCGCGGGGTGAGTGAACACTTCCATTCGGCTGGCTAGGCCAATACTCAGCGGAACGCTTGATTAGCTACGCCACGATGCGGCTCGGCCTTGCTGGACCAGCGCTTGCCGTAGCAAAGACCATGACGGGCGAAGTGAGTGCAATACCTCCAGTACAGCATATATGCCTTTCTGACTTCGATCCTCAGGTCCAGCGCCAGGCTACGAACCGCTTACGGGAACATTTCTCCCAACCTGCTCTCGCTCCTCCAGTCTCCCGCCAGAACAGCACCTCAACCGGCTACAGTATGCAGCCTAATGCGACGCTTTCACGCCGGAGTACGGCTGCGACATTAAACGGTTTCGACGATGAGGATGAAATGGAGATGAAGACGTTGTAATACCAGCTCCTAGATACGGATGGATATCCTTCATTTCTATATGCATTCACCATTGTTTTCGTCTCACTACTCGCATTCTATCTATTGGTTTTCGTTGCGATGCGTTCCCTTGACTCGGAAGCGAGGATTGTGTTGCATGGGGTTTTGCTCAGTTCCCGGGTGATATGCATAATAGGCGGTAGTGGTACATAACGGTAAGCGATAGCGAAGTATAGTGCTCGTTCAACTAGATAGATAAACTGGGATTACACGCCGACTCTGAGAATGAGCGTACGTTAGTGACCGGAGTAGTTGACGTCATCGCGGAACACGCACCTGCGGACCACTTTCTTCTGATTGGCGAACTGTATCACATCGCTCTTTTCAAGAACGAACAATGTGCGTTCTAGAGCGTGCATAGAGTATCCTTGTTGACGGACAAATTCCTTGATGAGACTCTGATAACTCGTGGACCAACCAATGGGCAACCGGCGTCGTAGCTCCTTGTCGATTTTCTCCATTTCTTCTCGCAATTGAGTTCGCGTCAACCCTTCCACGTTGGAGCCAGTTGTCACGGCGTCCATGGTGGAGAATTTGAACAGGCGGATGGCTTCCTCGACATGGTGGTGTTGCACTGTTGGTGATAAGGTTATCTTGGCTAAGGCTTCGGAAATACGAATGAGGGCTTCCAGTTGCCTGATACGATGTTGTCAGAATTCCACCGGGGTAGGCTGGGTTGAGATAAGCTGACCGGACTGTCATTGGGATCGAGGACCTCTCGTCATTATCCCGTTCAACTTGTTGTACCTCTTTTCGTAGGGCGACGAAGTGGCTGCTTAGAGTCTCCATGGCCTCGGCTGACAGACGAGGAGCGCATTTGCTATACAAATCGTGTCAGCTTACTTGCGGCGCGTCCGATCGGTCTCTTACCTCTTGCAATAGGCGATGTATCGCTTCATCTTGTCAATGTCGATTTCTCCTCTCATTTCTGCGTCGTCTTCTTGTCGGTTCATATGGACCCGCATGACGTGCTTCGCGATTGTCTAAAACAGGCAGAGGTGAACCCGGTGTATCGCTGGGAGATTGTTCCTCTGCCAAACCTGGTCCCGAGCCTCGTCGTGTTCATCTTTGATAATGAATATCATGTCGAAACGAGACAAGATCGTAGTTTGGAAGTCGATGTTCTGCGGAACGAGCTGCGTCAACCCAATGTTCACAGGTTACGGGGCATGGGGCCATTACCTCTCCAGGACTCCGTTCGTCATCATATCGTCCGAAAACAGGATTAGCTGCCGCGAGGACGCTGGTCCTCGAGTTCAGAACAGTCGTAATGCCTGCCTTTGCGATAGATATTGTTTGCTGTTCCATGGCTTCGTGGATCGCAACCCGATCTTCGTCTCGCATCTTGTCAAACTCGTCGATACACACGACACCTCCATCGGCGAGGACCATTGCGCCTCCTTCGAGGAAGAACTCACGCTGGAACGGATATAAGTGGTCTTTCAGCAACTATTGTCACAACAGAACACGTACAGATACAGGATCCCGCTGGACACTCGCTGTCAAACCTGCAGCACTGGAACCTTTTCCAGATGTGTAGACGGATATAGGTGCAACCTGGACGAAAGGTTCAGCTGGACGTCGGAAAAATTCCTGGTTCGTGTAGGACGTACTTTCTGCACGAATTTCAAGAGCTGACTCTTGGCAGTACCGGGGTCACCGAGTAGAAGAACATTTATATCACCTCTAAGTCGTGCGCCATCAGGTAGGACCTTTTTGGAACCTCCAAACAGCAAACAGGTGATAGCTTTCTTGATGTCTGAACGATGATGAACCATTCAGGACAGATCCCCGACGAATGCAGAAGTATCTTACCTACGCTTCCAAAGATACTGGGCGCAACACTCGCGGCGAATCGCTCGTACAAATTCTCGCTCCGGGATAGTTCTTGGAACTCCTCTTCTTCTTGAGGCGTGAAACGGACGCCAAAGGGAGAGTTGGAACCACTTCCCAGCCCTGCATCTTCAATATGCAGCACACGAAGGTAAGGTGTCCGGAGAGCGGGTATATTAGATCCTTTCTGTTGGCGAACGGTTAGAGAAGTTAAACCAGGTGTGTGAGAGGACTTACCGTTTTTGCCGCTTGGAACGTGGAGAAAACTCCAGTGGCAATAATTCTTGACCCAGGAATCACTCGATTGGTAAGATACCGGTCCGCCCAGAGCATCATATGGCGTGGCATCTCTCCAACAGGTACCATATCGGGAGCCTCTTGTAATTTTATGGTTTGCTGGTCAACAAACGTACACCGATCATGGAGGATAATGTATGGATCCATAGGGCAATCTTTCTGCTGCCCGTCTCTGGGTGGCCTGTTATACAATTCGCGGATCAGCAGGTGCCATGAGAAGTTGTAAACCGCACTGACGCCTCACAACGGCGAGGGAGCGTCCCATCCTTCCCTCCACCCATTCCCCCGAGGCCTAGAGGGGGGTAGATGATCTTAGGGGTTCCACAGGATCGGCATTGAAGATGAAGCTTCGTTGCCCGTGATGAAAGGACGGACGCGGAAACCACGATTCCCGGTACTCGGACGAGTTTTGTGAGTGTATCTGCCTATTTAGTAAAACCATCAGAACCAAACTCGTACCATATGGGAGTGTGGCGTACGGTGAGCTCGCGGAAGGGCATCATATTCATGCCAGTCCGAATCGAAACCTGGACACCCGGGACCTCTTCTTCTGCCTTTTTCAAAGCTCTTATCCGAGGATCCGCAGAGTCGTCATCGTCATCGTCATCTAGATGTTGTTCGTCGGCTGCTGCGTCGCGTTCTCCTCTTGCAAGTGGGAAAAGAATAGTACGGGCAGCTTGTGTCGCAGCGGTTTCAAACTACCAGTGAAAACCTCAGCGTAATGACATCACAAAGGGGACTATATGGCGTACCAGTGGCAGTATCTCTCCAGGTTTACGTTGAACCTGGTCGGCAAGACTCTCATTGTGTAACGAGATATGCTCCAATTCCACCTCTAGCTGGAACAGCTTTAGCAGTAGGTTCGATCGGAGTCGGTCTCTATATGATATGAGAGCGTGTTGGAGATCGTAGGGAGGTGTCAGACATGGCCGTAGGAGCGTGAAGACGCGACGCACCTGTACACGAATTCCTGTCCGATTCTAAAGTTCGTAAGGAAGTGCTTCAGTTGTTCAAGCACATCTGAAGGTTTATCATTGTTAATCGACGCATCAGGTGGGTGGACCGGGACGATGTAATGTTGGTTCCGATCGAAGCCAGACATTGGAGAGCAGTGATGAAGGAGAAGGCGAAGCGACACGCGCAGAGGGTGACGTCGCGTTACCAGCTTGAATGTCACATACTTGCCCGTCACACTTCACCTAAACCACTCACCGTCGGCCCGTTAATCGCAACCACATCCGGGATGGAACAATGCCTCGACTACAGTACTTGCTAAACTACTCTGGATCATCTTCCAAATATGCGTACCAAGAGACTAAGAGCCGAACGAAAACTGTCACGCCGAGGCTGTTTTCAAGCATACACAGTGTGGTAGCCATGTCGCTAAGGTCAAACTCCTGCTGGAAGTGTTCAGAGACCGCGTTGACAGTAGCCAGAGAGTCGGTGAGGATATTATGGACATCTTCATGAGTGGCATGGTGGAATGCTGATTGGATAAAGGTGTGGATGCAGATATTGCGGATAATGGGATCCTCGTCAAAGGCGGGCGGATAAGCCGAGTCCTGCTGAGTCTCGGTATGGCCAACATCGGACGGCTGTCGTGTGGACGCGGTTGATTTCGATCAAATATAGACTCCAGTGTTTAGAACGACAATGGGATGCCTGGCTCCGAACCTGAGCCGGTTGAGGATGATGGATCGGATGACGATGTCGGACCTATATTGCCAGCACCGGACAACGGTGGTATACGGAAGAAGCGTAAAGGTGCTATGGGCTGTGTTGTTCTATTATATTTTTACTGATATTTTGGACCTTAGTATGAGAAGCTTTTCCTCGAACATCTTCCTTCACGATCCAGAATCAAATTGGGCCCCATTTTTTTTTTTTTTTTTTTGGCTCTGCCAGTGGAGCGCCATACCACGTCTTCGGTTCCCCACCCGCCCACACCCTCCTTATCCGTCTCCTTTCATCATCCGGATCCACGAGGATGAAGACGATTGGCTTTTATCGAAAAGGGATGTAATATCGCTCTCGGTCCCTGCTGTGGGCCAGCATTTCCGAAACTTGCCCTCTTCGCACCTCAAAGTCGCATCATTCGGTTTGGCTACCTCGGTATCAAGGTTACATTACCTTCACGCCGCATTTGTACCGTTTGATTTCTCTAAATGGGCCTGCTTGCGCCACCCGTACATTCCCCAAGGAGCCTACCACGACAGTTTGGACCCTCGGCTCATTTTCCTGTCAATTGGCCGGATTTCAAGGTGTTTTACGCACCCTATGTTATCGAGTGTATCTCGTGTTGAAGCTGGTTGTGCCTCCGCCATAGGTTGGCCTGCCAGCTTCGGGATGAACTCCATAGGTCATTGGCCCTGCCTTTTGGCGCAGCATTGCAGACGTCGTGGGCAAGCCTACATTTTTTGAGAGGCTTCTATCCCGATTGTCACAAACACCCTCGACTGACAACGTCTTCGCAACTCGCGGATCATGGTTTACACCCCAAGACGATCTACCGGCGTTTCTATCCAGCAATGGCCATAAAGGAAGAACAAACGTCGATTCAATTCACAACGTGTATGATTTCATCTCAACCCAAGTCCAAACATAGCATAAAGCGGTGGCGAGTGGCGAGTGGCGAGTGGCAAGACCC
>WSTW01000431.1:0-12344 GCA_019632305.1 Tulasnella sp. 403
GGAGGACGCTTATGCATCCTGTAGAGCCTTCCTGAATGCGGTATATGACAAAGTTGTCGCAGCGCGCCAGAAGCTCTTCATCGAACACGGATGGGATGTCAAGGACGAGAACTTGGACAACTATCTTTTCACGCGGAGTGATAGAATCGAGGACGCAGATGTCAATATTGTCGAGTGAGCATGCTTACCCGTCCCTCGGTCTGGTTGATGTCTGACCTTTTCCAAGCCTGGGGTTGGCAGAAAGGGTACAGGGAAACCGTCAGACACGTTGGCCGTCTATTGTACGTATTTCGCAAGAGAGATTCTCCATACTGGCGCCTGGTTGACCAACAACTTTCAGGAGAAAGGATTCCGGAAAAGACTTCAAAAGTCGTCACAATTGACTTTCGCCGATACTTTCAAACATCAAGGCATTTGTCAATCCAATGCCCGCGACGAAGGTCAGCCTTTCGAATCGCCTGGGAGAACTACGACCGGGGGTCGAGACACTGCCACCATCAGCACCTTGAACGAGAGGTCATCCCAACTCTCCACATCTTGACTAACCTAGATTGGTCGCCGATGTGACACGATAGAGTCGCAACAGCACACCCATTGGCGGCAAGTTTGTCCACTTGCCTCATACTCAGGTCCTCCAACGCCAAGTCGATGTTCGCACCGCGCGATGCCTCCACCTAACTGCCGTATGTTGCAAGTGCGGTGATCCCGCGGTATGAACTGGAGGAGACGGTCAGTCTCACCGTCATCTGGAGGCGTTCTCCCGTTTCTGAGGCGGTCGTGCATCAAATCTGGCAGTCATCAATGTGCGCTATGTATATATACGACATCTATCAATTATTAGTGTCTAGCGTCTCTAAATACTGATGCGCACGACCCAACATCCAGATAGTGAACGAGAATTTGAAATTAGGGTAACCGATCGCCACGTTCTTATTGAATACCTTTGAAATGCAGATATTAGCCAACAGCAATCCGACCATGAATAGCCTACTTACACCCTCGATGGCCTCCTGGGCCCAGGAACCGTCCTGAACGACAGGAACATTCAGTCCAACTGCTCTTACTGGTATGTGTTGGGTCACTCACGGGTAATTGACGACCCATCACAAGCTTCACACCAGCCTCTATTGGGCCGCGATGAGGGTATCCAGCATACATGAGGGCGAGTACGGCCCACGATGTCTGAACGACTTGGGAATTCTCGTGTTGTACGTAGGTCCCTACTTCGCAAGCCTGGCGTAGCGATGGTATATATCATTACGTCGCGAGATTGACCGATGTCCGCTCACCTTGTAACTCTCACCCCATCCACCGTCCGGCTTCTGTTTGCTAATCAGGAAATCACATGCCCGCCTCGCATAGTCGCTGTTGCGGTAGTTTTCGCCCACAAGCGATAGGCTTTCCAACGCAAACATGGTTGCGTACGTGAAGCATATGCCCCAGGAACCAAACCAACCGCCTTCGGGTCGTTGAGCCGCGTGGAGGTACTCGATTGCCCTTCTCGTCGTTTCCTCGATCTCTTTGCTGCGATAATGCGGCACATGCTTTTTGAAGATAGAAAGGCCCGTAATGACGGAAGTGGTACACTCGGGATACGAGTATTCCACCATGATATTGCCTAAAAACAGAGCCAGTCAGCGTTGCCCAAGGAGATCGAATGTATGACGCACCGAATACTTCAGCAGGATTCAGTTTTTCGACTATCACCGGACCTCGTATGAGCTCGTAACTAGCGAAGCCGCCGTTGGCATTCTGCATCGTTAGCAATACGTCAACAGCATCGCAGAGTCGTCGCTCGCTGACTGCTTTCGGTGTGTAGCTGAAGAAGCGATGGGTCAGCTGGTGATGACGTAGACAAACCTCGACTGCAAGTTGCGCACCTGAGGTGTTCCTGCAAGTAAAAGATGGCTTTTAGTCCTTCAGCGGTACAATCGCTAACTGTATACCCTTGTTGGCGGTTCGAAAAAGGCCATGCACCCTTAGTGGTGTGTCGGTAACCAGACTCGTAGTTCTTTGGGTTCTCTCTGATCTGGCAGCTATCCAACCACTTGAGGGCCCGGAGCATTGACTGCCTGTTCGACTCCTCCTCGCCCAGTCCACTCTCGACGATGGCTTGACATACGAACGAGGTATCCCACAACTGACTTCCATTCGTGCCGGTCATGGTCAATCCTTCTTTGCAGAGCCACATGAAATTTTGACGTCGTGCCTTGTGTCCTCGCCAGGCGGGGGAGTCTCGGCCGTCGAAAATGTATCGCACGATTTGGTTGACCATCTTGTTGACAGGTCCCAAACACTGGTGGTCGGTATTTTCGTCCTCCAATACCACCTGTCGGTAGGCGAGTTGAATTGCTTTTTCCCGTACGGCAGGGATGGGGGCACGCTCCCATTGATAAAGTACGGTATAGAGAGCATCCATGACCTTTGAATGGGGACAATAGATGTCGACGGGGTGAACGTTGTTCCGCTGTGCTGGCCAGTCAATTGTGTCATAGTCTTCAACGTATAGTTCCTAAGGATTAGCGTGTCAGGGGGAGTAGACAACGAGAATACCAGCATACCTGTCTAAGGGCCATTATCAGGGGATTGCGGGGCATCTTCCATCGCCTAGCATAAACGACAGCCATTGGGATGAAGACTTGGCGAAGATGAATCCAGAACCGGTGCGGGTGTACGGGCATCCACTCTGGAAGAAGGCTGAGCGACCTCATTAGCCTCGAACATGGTGCGAAGCGACTTCGGCCTCTCACAAAAGTTCAGGAGGGATGGAGTTTTGCCCAGACCATTCGTAGACGTTGAGCACGGACAGCCAGAACTTGCCCCAGGTTGGAATACCAGTAGCTCCCCCTGTGTGGTCGTTGATTATAGCCGCACCACTGCCTTGACCACCGAACACGCACCTAACGCGTGAAGACAAGCACGAGCTTTGACACAAACCAGGTGTTCAGCATCCACACCAAGAATACGCAACACCGAGTAGTTCAAAGCTGTCCCAAAGACGGTTGAACATCCCTCGACGTGGCTACGCGGATGCAATGTCCTGAATCAGTGGGCCGTCTAAAATATTTAAGCTGCTCACATTCCCCAGCCACCGTCTTCATTGACAACGTTCATAAGATACCGTATCATTTCGAGTTTTTCAGCCTCTTCGAAATCCATTCCAGTCACGTAGGAGGCGATGACAAGACCAGGGGTCAAGAAAAGTGGCCCAGTATATTCTCCAGGCCAATGTCCATCGTCCGCCTGGAGGGTCTTGTAGAACTCGAAACCATTCCGCGCAGCTGACAACGCGTCGGTGGCTTTTGGCAACGGTTTCGTGTCCTGCCCTAACGTCAGCATGAACACTTACTCGGAAGATATGCTTTACCTTCAGCGTTCCAATCCAATATTTTTCTATTGTTGTCTGCGGCCGTTCGGCAGCTTCCTCCTCCGACAAGTAAACCCAGTGGTAGTTACTGCCCTCGTCTAGGTTCAACCGCCATCTTGAGTAGTCAGTGAGCGGTTTTGAAGCGTCTTGCGGTATGTCGTAGCGAGCGTACATGACCAAACGAGTGAGTGTGGTTAAAGAACGAACGGATGGAAAATGGTGCTACTTTTTGGAGGAAATCGGCGGTCCACCGACGTTTCGGGCAGTCGCCGAGTAGTCTATTCCCGCGGTTGGGAGTTCTACTTGCAACTTTCGGTTCGGTTCCGAGAGTCCCCACCTCCGCGATGGCACCGGACCCCCAATCCTCGAACAACCAGCACTGGAAATTAGCGATCGTAAAATCATTGACGCTGGTTCAGCACTGCTCATCACCTTTCTTGTTCACGTTCATTCTTGTCCACCTCAGTGCACCGGCTGTAGCAACAATTGGTGGTTCGTCCATGGCTTCGCAAGTGATGGTCAGCTCTACTGGAGATACGCATGATGAAGCTATAACTTGAGTAGCTTACTCGCGCTTCAACAGCTGCTCGGCAGGGAGTACTATCAAGATCCTTTCACGGAACCATTGTTGGTTTACTGCCCCTTGGTTGCGCACATCACAGCCTCCATCGTGAAGCGTTCTCTTCTAGGATTTCCTCCCCGGCCATCCCTGCTAGCAGCATCAGCCTGGCCCCTCCTCGCCCTTCTCCCCATACACACCTTAACTCATCGTTTTTACCCTTCAATCTCCGCACCTCCGATATCGGCCCTCAGCCCAGGTGAACTTGACTACGAATACGTCAAGTACGGTCTTTCACGATGGCCCGTACGGACGATACTTCTGTACGCGGGACTCGTGGTGTGCGCCGGAGTCCACACATTAGAAGGATGTTCGCTCCTCTCCAACCAATGGTTGAAACAGAAGCGCATAACTTGGGATTGGAGAAAGAGCGTTATGGTCATGTCGCTCGCCGGAGTCTCGATGGCCGGAATATGGACTCTCAAGAACGAGCCGTTGGTGTTGTCCGGGCGGTTGCTAGCTCGGGCACATTCTGCCTGGACCCACTGCTTTGTATATCGACTTTAACGACCAAATTGTCATGCAAAGAAAATTCATAACGAGGGCGACTTTGGAGGGAATTACCCCCAAAGAAACTTCTGACGATCTGTCCAACTGCGATCACGAAGGGTAACCCAGCCGTCCAACGCTGTTAGCGAGGCATGGACGAGGCAAAAGGCTACATGACATTATAAAGTCGATTGATATAGCCTGAACATCCTTGCTGATTGCTCAGGCACAAGTCATCGTTCAATCGGCCGTGTCGATCCCCCTCGGAGGCCTCGGAATTAACCGCTAATTGGTCGGCTCGATAACCGCACAGGACGTGGAGTCCCCAGACCGCAAACCTCGTGAACGTCGACCCAGCTATCCAGGTGGTTATCACGACCAGAGGGGTCGTTGTTGGCTGCCAAAGGCGTCAGGATACCCTTTCCTTCGTTCTTGCAATCGACACAGCAGGTTCGCTTCGAAAGCGGAGAGAGTATTGCCCAAGGTGCAAAGACCTTGCAGGCGCGGGTGACATTGCGATAAGGCAATGCGCTCTAGACCTTGTCGACCCGCAGTGCACGTACGTCAAGCAGCCGAAATACACGCGTTGGGGTGTCATCACGTGAAGGAAGACCAAAGAAACGCATACTGCGTGCAAGTTGGACGAGGACTGCACCAGTTCGCAGGCATGGTCGAGGGTGTCCGAAGCATTAACTGGAGATGTGAACTAACGAAGCACTAACCCAACGAGCCTTGGGAAGCCCGCCCGGATGCTCGTCTCATCCACGCATTCCGCCTTCGAAGAGAGAGGAGGAAAGGCGGATGAAAGTGAGAATCCTGCCCGAGATGGACATATGGGGTCCGAACAACCCCCAACCTCCATTAGGCCCATCACCCCCAACCAACCCGGTACTTCTAAATGGTGTAGCCACAGAATATAATTCAAAAGTAGAAACAGGGCGCCTCAGGATCGGGATACCCGGCTGATCAGGAGGGACGGCCTTGGAGAACATGTGCTGCAGTGTGCTGTATGTTCGCGACTCGCACGGTGGCGTCATCGGGAAGGAAGGCCACCCACGAAGCTGGGTTACGGCTCGGAAACTTCCGAAATGGGGCTAGTCCGGATGGTAGGATTGAAAAGATAAGTTCCATCGTTTCGTTAACGGCAAAGTACAAGGTCGTGGGGGATCGCGATACTCGCCAAGGGGTCGACTTGTCCTAGACGCCCTATATTGCACAGGTGCTCGAGGGAGGAAGATAGTGGGCGATGGGATAGTCCACCATCTTCCTGTCAAGGCAAAGACCGATTGCGGTCACACTACCTTCGTCCGCTATCAGCCTTTCTCGCCCGAAACGACAGCACAAGCTGGTTTCCTCGAGGTTCAGGTGCGAGGGATAGCATCACCAGGCTATAGTGATGATCCGACAGCGCCGATAAGTGTCTGATTGTTCCACATAGAGGGGAGCAAAAGATAGAACGACGTCTGGAATGCCGCAGCTTGCAACTGTTCCTTCCAGATTTCGTGGGGTAGCCGCCTGGAGTTAAGCTATATATCGGGTATAGCGAAAGTGTCCGGTATCCTATGATACTATGGGGCAGCAAGGAGAGGGATAATATTGCCTTGTCCCGTCACATAATGCAAGGCGGTAGGCAAGGTTGACAGTCTCGTAAGTTGGAAGCGTTGGTACATTCAAGTCGCCCAACTCCGAGGAGGTTCGACGTGCTCGTCCACGACCGAACCGTGCCAGAGACGTCTAAAACGTCCCGTAGCGGGGCAGCAGACGGATCGGAGTCCAAGAAAACTCAAGAGAGCGGAAGTAAATAAAAAAAAGTCTCTTGAGCGGCTTCAGTTCATTGACGACGATCGGTAAGCTGGGCCCACAGTCGGGTCACTACAGAGAGTTCGGCCAAACTAGCTTGACCGCGAAGCACCCAGCTAAAGCCGGTCACCATCCGAATTTGAAATTGAGGAAAGTGCAAGAGATGGGGTTCATACCGAAGTTCGAATGTGCCATTGAACGTGCTGGTCTATGGCATCGAACGTCGCTGTAAGGGTAGGACCATGAGTATGTGTGTACAGCATCAAACGTTGATTGCGTCTTCGAGTCCACTGATGGAAATGAAAACGGACTGGCGGCGAAATCCTCGTCCCCACAGCGGTGAAATGCCTGTGATTCTGTCTCACCGTTGACCAAGCCTGGCTCTTGCGGTTTGAAGTGCAAGGAAAGATGGGAATACGCAGCGAGTCGACAACGTGGGGAAACACGTCGAGCTGGCACTCGTACACCAATTTCATTTCATAACATTGGGTATAGAGAACGACAACGAGGGGGTGACAAAGTGGTATATCAAGGTGTTTCTCTTTTCATGCGGAAGTACGAAGGTCGTTAATTACATACAGTCAATCTTCGGGTCCAAAGCCACCAGAAGGTGTCCAAGGACGCTTTCCTACATTCCACCCAAAGTCCATTCCGCCCTAAGCCCGAAAAAAAAACCCACATAAAACCGAGATTCAATACAACGAATGCCCGAAGAAGGCATTTGTAACGGTGGGAAGCCACAAAGGCACGCAACCCGACCTTCGAGCTTGCCATAGACGCGTTTCAGCACGTCAACAAATGATGGAAGGAGTGGGCAGGGCGGTCATCGTTTGAACGACATCCACCTTCGTGCTACGCTCGGGTTCTTGACTAACTCGTCCCCGGCGAGGAGCCCGGGGCCAGGTAAACGGCCATGCCAACTTGCAGGATGATAAGGAAATTCTGGGGCTTCCTCATAGCTATCTCGTTCTTCATCGTCATCGAACCCTCCACCGTCGCTATTGTTGCCATTGTCGCCCCAGCTAGAGGATGCTGACGACGATGACCCCGAGGCGACTGATCGGATAGAGGCCCGCGATGTCGATGTCGGTCTGACGGGATGAAGAGGGAGAGTCGGCCGGGTGAAAGGCTCGTCTTCCATTTCGTCTGAATCGGGCGAAGGTGGATGTTTAGGGCTACGATACATGCAGAATTGGAACGGTGGGGTCGATGTCAGGAGATGAGCGTTCTTGAAGAGGGCAAGAGTACGAGGAATCCAGCGAGCTTCAGGGCCCACGTGTCGTTTCCGACGAGGGGTCGGCTTCTCGGCCGGTGCTTTGCGTTTCTTGTCCTTCTTGACGGCGGTTTGGGCGACTGTTGGGGCAACAGGTGAGACAGGGCCCAACACCGTTGGCGATGATGTGACTGTGCCAGACACGCTAGTAGCGGGAGGCGAGGCGCAGATGGGAGCGGTGGGTGACGGGGCAGAAACTCGCAAGACGGCTGCGGGAGCCAAGCCACTGCCACCACCACCAGCCACGTTCTCCTTCACCTCCTGGAACTTCAGAACCTTGCAAGCCTTGGTAGACGTGTGCCGACGAAGGTTGGACGCCAAACTGAAACGCCGGCCGCAGTGATCACATGCGTGTGCTAGGGGATGAGTAGGGCGTCAGCAACGAGCATCACTAATAGCCATCATCACGTTGGCTACTGCAAGTGATCAACGTACGTTTTTCACCCGTGTGGGACAACATGTGCTATAAGTCGTCACAGAAAGGAGAGTCAACGGTCAGAAAGTGGGCGCGAGTACAACAGGTCACGGCGCACTCACTTGCTTCAATGCGCTCAGCCTCGTGAAGGTGAGATCACAACCCGGACATTCAAAGACCGTTGGCTTGGACGGTTCCTTAACCGGGCCCGCGGCGTCACCGATGAGATTGAGCTCGTCCGATGGTTCGTCAGAAGAATTCCGCGTGACTACAACCGGATCAGATGCTTGGTTTCCGGCATCTCCGGGCGAGCTTGATTGGGTATCGTTCGTGTCAGAACGGGTGAGAGATCGCCTGGTTACGACAGGAGATGGTCGTTCCGGGGATTGGGAGTGCACAGGGGAGTGTTGAGAAGGAGGGGATGGGACGTTGGGGGAATTGGTAGGGACAGTAGGGGCAGTGTATCGCACTGCTTCATCCATTGTTGACCGGTTAGGAAGGGGAGCTGGGATGGTGTAGGGAGCGGGGTGCTCGGAGACGGGAATGGAAGGTCGGTGAGGATAGCGCTCGGTTGGTGGAATATGCGAGAAGAGTGAAGGGCGTGAGGGGTATTCGTCCAACGGTAAAGGCGATTCGTGCGAGGCATAATAAATGGGAGGAGCCGGAGGGGTTGATGATGTGTTGTTATTGTTCGAAGCCGCAAGAGACGGGGGTGAGAGACCGAGCGAACCGAAGACGATCCCCTCGTCCTGCGGCGGATGCACAGAGTGGATCTCATGAGTGTACGAATACGCGATCATCGGCGGAGGATTTTGCGGATGGTGGTGGGAGTGCTCATTTGCAGAAGCCCGGTCGAGAAGGGAAGAAACGTAAGTCGGTCGAGCGGTACCTGGACCCTTCATCCTAGCGTGCTGCCCCTGGGTGTCGGGAGATGTAATTGTGTCATACCCTGGGACTGCAGCGGGACGCTCGGGGCCGCCAGAAGCCATAATGAATTTAGAGTGTCCGACATTTACCGACGGTCGTGTGGAGGGAGGAGACGGATACTCGATGCTTGTTTGACGGCTAGGGTCAATGTATGTTGGATAGGACGCAGGCGAGGCTGACAATCCTGAATCCGTCCTTGGCGTGGAAGCAGAGGATGCGAGGTTGGAGAGTGGTGTCGGGTGGTGGTCCCGCAGAGGCGGTAAGTGAGCACGCGTAGGACCACCCGTGACCCAATCAACGTCAGGAATGGCGTCTAATGACGCAGTACGCGAAGGGAGAAGGGAGGGAACGATGGGAGAGTAGGAGATCGATGAAGAGGGCCCATCGATAGCGTTGGGCAGGGGGCGTGAGTAGGAGTTGAGTCGAGGCGGAGGTCGGGACGAATGGGGAGGAAGAACAGCCGCAACCTGAGGGGCTTGAGATGGATCAGCGAATCGCAGATTCGAGTAGGGGGGCGGGTGGTCGTAAATGTTGTTGTACAGCGATGAGCGTGGAGGGTGGGGTGATTGAAACGACATGGTAAAATCACAGATTGAATCCGAAAGTGGCAACTTCGCAAGACGAGCAATGGCACGTAAGGAGAAGAGAGATGGGTTAGCGAGGCTAAAATTCCGGTGAGTAAAAGGCCGACTCACTGGACAATGGTGTGCGGTTGTTGTTGTTACTATTGTTGTTGCAAAAGAAATGGCAAAGAGCTATGGGACAACGACGATGTTCGAGGGTGGGAGAGGGGAAGCTAGGCGAGCGGAAAGTGAGTTAATAAGCTTTCTGTAATGGGAGCAGGGGGGGTAGACTTGCATCGCAAGGCAGCCGGATGCTGAGGGCCTTCTGAAGCCGGGATAACACAACCCTCGGATCGGGCAGTCCGTTCTGGTCCAGATAGAAGGGAAGCTTCTTGTACGTGGAAAATTGAGCAGGTAGGGTTAAGTACGTCGGCAAGCGAAACAGTAGTAGTAGGGTGAGAAAACAACAGTGCAGTAGTAAAACCAACCAAGCAAAGTAGAGATGGGGGGCAAAGAAGACAAGGTAAAAAGCGATGTCAGAGGGAGTGGTGAGTGTTGAAGGGGCCCAGTACACGAGGCACCACGTCCCAGGGCCCCTATCGATCCCACCAGCCGCGTGTTGTCCCAGCGTGATCCCGGAGAAAATCTCCCGTCGGCCCACATCAAACCATCTCTGTTCTTAACTGTCTGACGAGCAACTCAAAAGTGCCCTTGACAGTGGGCATCGTCGAAAGTGATCATCAGTCAGCCGCGTTCTACGTCGTGTTCGGTTCTCCGTCGACATCGACGCCGTTCATATCCGCTCGCTCGCTTTCTGAGGGACATCACCACCCAATCGTCTCCGAAGATAAAGTTCAAGGGAACGAGACCGTGCAACGATCGGTATCTGTCCCATCCGAGCACTGCAAGGCCAATCTCAACGGTAAACTTGCCGGTATGGTCATCTTGGGCCTTCGTTTGACGATAGCGTATATCCAATCTTGCCGCATGCAATCGTACTGGCAAATATGTCGCACTTGAGCGTTGACCGGACGCTTGGGACAGGCGTGCCCATCACCACCAAATGGAGACAGGCCTTGCGGGTCCTTCCTCTTGCGTGGCGTTTTGCCTTTCGTGGTTGCTTTAATCCCACTCACAATGCCGTCATATGACTCGTCATTGTCATTCCAACCGCCTGTTCGTATCTTGGCCCAGGAACGTCGGTGACACCGTCCCCAACGAGGTGCTGAACATCGTCACTTTTCTAGTTTATTCCAAGACAAAGAGGTAAGACCTCACCAACGAAACGTAACACATCACCTTTACCCCGTATCCACCACCGAGGCCGACCCTTCACAATGAGCTCGTTTACGCCGCCTCAAGGGGTGGTGGGCCATCATCATCAGAGTCTGAATCCTCCCCTGCATCTGCAGAACCAGAGCCACCAGCTGCTCCGGCTTGGGCCATCATTTGCTCGAAGTCTGTAGCAAGGAACGTTAGCAAGTCCAAGGAGCACGAACAGGCCCCGCGTACCCATACCGCCCATTCCACCCATTCCGCCCATTCCACCCATTCCACCCAAGCCACCCATACCACCCAGGCCTCCCATACCTCCCATACCTCCCATACCTCCCATACCCCCCATGCCTCCCATGCCTCCCATGCCCCCCATGCCGCCCATTCCACCCATGCCGCCCATATCCAAGTCCTCATCTACGGCAGGCTTGTCGCCGTCCTGTTCATCCTCATCAACCCACTACAACAGATCAACAATCAGATGAAAAGGCACAACAAAAAGGGCCATCGAGCGAAGACGTAATTGTCAATGCGAACCTTGCTAAAGTCAGTTTTGATGAATGGGATCTTCAATTTTTCCTTGGTCAACCTCGGCCAGTATTCGTCCTTCTTTTCCTTCTTCCGGATCACCAAAAAGATGTCGCGAGATGTTACCCGTTTCTTAGATTCCTGGTTGCGTTCGAATCCCAAACAAGAAGAAAGCGTTGACAGGGGTCACAGTGCGACCATACAGGTGCGTTGACACATGACGTAGGGAGGGAGAAATTGATGTAATAAAGAGGTGAGCGTCTATGAGCAAAGTTCGTACACAACATAAAATTGCAAGGCTCACCTCCGGCACAACTTCCTCATAGAAATCGAGGTCAAACTTGTAATCCTTCTCCGCAATCCCTTTCTCTGGACTGCGGGTTACACATTAGGGCGACACGATCGATAAGCCAGGCAGCACACATCCCCAACAGGAACATTAGCGAGTCAACCAATGTTGAAGTGCACGATGCACCACGGTTATTACACGCAGGAACAAGCATAAAAGCGTCTATCAGCGCATTGTTCGTCTCATAGGGTCATGCGTTGTACTCACTTTCCGGATTTGGCGGCAAACGAGATTCTCGTTGGCGTCAGGTCGTACTTGATCGAACTTTCGATGATGTCGGGCACGTTGATAGTGAAATAAAGGATGTTCTACATATATCGTGATTACGGCCGTGCACAAAGTTTTCCGACGTCGTAAATGATTCAGTAATTTTATCGTCAGCAGGTGAGGGCGCGTCGGAAGGCGGGGTCAGTCATGAATGAGATTCGCGCCTCGACACGTTGCGTTAAGCCACTGACCTTGGTTTCGTCCTCCGAGGAGCTTCTCTGTGCCCAAAGGATTTCTGGATGAGACATGATTCACGATTTTCTAACGCGTCGACGGGGGGAGTAACGGAAAGGTGTGGTGAGTCTCGCGCGCGTATGGATATGGTTGGGGGGAGTGTAGTTACTTGACTGGGTAGCAGATTAAGATGGGTCCGAGCAGGGCGGGGCGCAGAGAAGAGCCCAGAATGTTCTGAGCCGTTCGATATTGATCGTGACTGGGCCCTATTGTGCTCTCAACAAGGAGTCCGTCAAAA
>WSTW01000434.1:0-16950 GCA_019632305.1 Tulasnella sp. 403
AACTCGAATGCACAAATCACTGGCGTCCGGCGCCACGGTCGTCACCTAGAACCGCCCTTGCGATCCAAGTCCCCGTATCCGTCCACCACGAAATCCACCCCACGTGAGCTCTTCTTCTCAGAAGATTCGAACGATTCTCTGGAGCTGTCAACAGCGGAGAAGATGATGAATGACTCCTCCCCTGTAAACGGCTCAATGATCGGTGGTTTTCGGCCTTTTCCTAGCGAGCCACCGCCCGGACTGAGGGATGTACATGTGGAGCTTGAGTTTGAGGTGGGGACAATGGATGAGGAATATTGGCGAGATTGTCTCGGTGGTGGTTCAATGGCGGGTGGCGAAGGTGGCGACACCGAGATTTGCATTAGTGGTATTGAGCGGGAGCGATGCGCACCAGCATACGCTTGTGGCAACATTGTCGTGTATGGCGTAGATGCTGCCGTACCACTCACAAAGGGCATCGTGCGAGCTTCGTCGTACCCCACGCGGGAGAGCTCTTCCTTGCCAAACTGGGGTTGCGAGGCAATATCCGGTAATCTGTGACGGTCCGCAGATGTCAGTCGCACCAAGCACCTGAAATATCAATTTTCTTCAGTACGTACGCGACACCACTTGGTAAACTATCTTTGGCGGGTTTTGGAAGGGTGTTTAAGCGGACGAACGACCGGCATGCGACAACAGCGCTATCAGGCAATCCTCTGGACGTGAGTGCGAGCCTATCACACATCCAGCCGGTACTTACCTCAAAACACAAGCGGGAACAGAAAACATGATTTCCATGATGGCTGAAAGCGACGTTAGGTTCCATGGTCGGCAGAGACATTCTTGCGATACTCACTATTAAGGCGAAGGATGACAAAGATCTTGGCCCGAAGTGAGTATCCAAGTCCAGGGGCTAAGGAGAGTACTCACTGTGGCAATGAGGTTAGCAGAGAATGCAACCGCACAGAACACGATGGCATCCCGGAAGAGGAGCCGCCACAGCGGACTCCGTCGCTTGGCGTTCAAAGGTTCCATGCGCCTCAGCCCGAAGAGAGATAGCATAAGGACGGAGAAGTCGAATGTCATGGCTAAGGTATCTTATCAGAATATCGATAAGCAGAGGGAAGGAGAGGCGTACTATAAGCATAAAGTACAACTAGTAACGCTGGATCCGTATCGGTGATAACACAGGTGTGATCTGGCGTTCGAGCACTTTTCACTGACATAACTTCGAGGTGGGTAAGAAATATGAGAGATGACAAAAGGTCCACGCGTACCTGTGCTGACGCTGTAGAACAGGATCGCCCACTGTCCCGCGGAGAATGCCAAGAGCAAGTATTGGACAATGGGTCTGTGGGTCCAGAAGGCTAACCTACAACAGTATGTGCCCGTTAATACACATGGGTACCTCGATATGTGGGACAGAACTCGCGTTCGGAACATCAACAACGACGAGGCTCCCCCAATCCCAACATTGCCCCAAAACTGGTTACTCTGATAGAAAACGGAAGTCAGATCCCTAGATCACAAAAGTGCAGTATACGGACAGTATACATCGCCTGACATGGCAAGTCTTTGCGTAGATTGTTTGATACTGTCCTGGATGATAGTCCTATACGTCAGCAAATGACTCTTTGGGGCCAAAAGAAACAGAGAACCTACATGCCAACCAGAGATACCAGGGTTCCATATTTACAACAAAAGTACACCAATATAGGGGGTTTCTTCGGCAACTCTTCTCGCAGGCGTTCGTTCAAGGTCAAAGATGGGTCCGTGTGCACGAGTTTCTTGGCAAGGATCCAGTCAAAGCGGAGCGTGCAGAGTGCTTCCCAGCTGAATGCGCGATGGGAGTCAGAGTGTTTGGGAATGAGGTGGCGTTTTGACGACTTGTTCCCCCTGCTCACCCGTATAGCCCGAGCAGAACGAGCACCACCTCTGTAAACACTTGTGCGTGATAGGCGACCTGGGATGGGTCCTTCCATTCTACCATCTTCGCTCTCTTTCGGTCCCAGTCGCCTAGAGGTGCGGGGGGGAGGTGTCTTGTTCCGGGAGGGTGTGACGAGCCGGGAATATAAGGGAGTGCAAACTAGCGGCGACGAAGGAAGAAAAGATCGTTGGGAGGTCGAATTCGAGACCTTGATATAAGAACTTCGGACTGAATTGAGCACGCTTCTGAAGTGGTGTAGCCTATCGCAGGCGAAAAGGAAGTCAACGACCCCGAGGGAAGCTTCACTACCAGAAAAACGCGGTCATCATCGCACCTGGGTGCCCCACTCGCCCTTCACGTGCGAGGATTAAATCCCGGAGCACAGCATATTCATGCTGCCCCGGAACCGTTAGCGTGCCGGCTGATTCTGTTTAAGGATACCAAGGCTGGGAACCAAACCAACTTTGAGATCCCTTTCTACCGCGAGTGGACGAGGGCGACGAGATCACAGATAGGTGGACAAAGTAAAGACCTCCAAAAGCATCATGAGGCTTGACGTAGAGGACTAGCCAACTCGATGCCAAGCGAGAGGTGGACGTGGCGTGAAGCCGACAAAGGGGCCCGGTGAACTGTATCGGGCGACCCTGAGACTTATCGTAGTGAAGAAAAAAGAATGTTCGGTCACTCGCTTGCAAAGAGTGGCATCAATGCAAACACGGATTAGGGATAAGATAAGTCTTCAGGCTCGACTCAGAGACCTGCAACTTGGCCTGCAACGCCAGCTCCACCGGTCATACCATGGGTGAAGGAACCGATTGAACGTGTTTCGTTCGCCAACGGTTTGGGAATTGAGGAGTGGGCGTCTGAAATCTATCGGTGGTGTATCTTAAGGAATACCGTTGAAATGCATGACCTTTGGATCTGTGAGGAAGGTCCTGGAGGGAGACGAAACCAAGTGACGAGCCGGACATAACGGCAGTTTGGACCGCGTCCGCCCAGCCAACCTCATCCGCCATCCACCCGCTTTATGACCACTCGTTGAGCTTGCTCTCGACAAAGTGTAACCGGTTCTTTACTGAAATAGTGTTTTTCTCCCACCGGAAAGGTAAGGTACCTACTAAATGCATTCCGATCTAGAGGAACACCTTCCAAAACCGACCAACATCCTGAATGGCACCGTCACAGACGTATCGAACATCACCATGGTTTAGACGGAGTCCTAGTGCCAAATCTCGACGTCTGGTTTCAATGCACTGCTCAATTCAGCTTCTTCCGTCCCTCCGGCATTGGCACTACCAGTCGTTCGCTACACAACGTTCTTGAGATCAATCAGCATGTCTGACGACGGTATTATTCCGCCTGGCAGAATCTGCTAGTATTCGACTTTTCTGCCTTCTTGCATTTCCCATCTCAACCTCTCCGTTAGTAGTGCAGGCCGTTTGGCCCGTGCATTCAGATAACTCGCTCGCCGCCCTGCACAACGGCTCCCTAGACTAGCCATCCACCTGGACACCACACCATTTTGCGATGACAAAAGGGAAAAAATTGCACCAACGATACCATCTTTTGCCTCGAGTGCCCTGTAGCTCAACCACCCAATTCCGCCGCATGTGCTCTGCGACCTCCCAACGAGGCCGACCATGTACACTTTGAAATTGATTAACCTTCAAATACGTCCTCCGAGCCCTTAATAAAGCACGGAAGAGGTAACTCTGGTGTAACGAGGTTGAGTACAAAGGCTGAGGAGGGGCACAAGGAAATCCCTTTGTCAAGATGAATCCTCGGGGTTGACCAGATATGTATCGATTCATTTATAGGAATGTGGTGACATCGTAAAAGTAGCGAGTAACGTTAACGTTGTCCCTTTGTTCCCTTACGCCGACACTGAATACGCTTTGCGCAACGGATGGGGGGAGATGGAGGATGGGAGGGGCACTCGACCTAGCCTCGCTTGTTGAAAGTATGTGCTTCAGCTGCGTCACTCGCACGATTGATGCACGTCGGTTTGACGAAGCGACACCATCGAGCACGGTCCTTTCGGCGTTGGTAGCTCGCAGGTTTTGGGGATCCACACAAAGTACCGAAGTTGAGCTGGAGCACTCGTGAACCAACGACCAGTTGATAGAGATAACGTAGTAGACAAACCATAACGTTCGCTGCTGTGCAACGCTGGGCCGCCAGCGACGAGGACTTTCCGTGTCGTTGGCGGATTATGGACCGCGAGGTCAAATAAAGTGCAGGGCACTGACCGATCGACCGCCGCTCGGATCAACGACACCTATCGCGTTTTCTGGACTCGGTGGCAAAGCAAGTGGATTGGAGGGAACGCAAGGACAAAATTGTGAACGATCGACGATATCCAGGTCCCCGCAATCACGCGGAGCGGCGACTTGATCCAAAAAAGTTTAAAACAAACAAACTTTTTCGTCTTCTTTCTCAAGCCACAGATCATCCCTCGGACGAACACCCGCCTCGAACGCCAATCACACCATGCAACCCTCCTGGAGCGATAAAATGAAGCCCGTTATCGAGGAAGGCAACCCTGTCATCCCCAGTGCGCAATTCGTCTATGAGGTGCGTCTGACACTTGCGTGAGGTGGTGGTTTTATGACTCACGATGGCGTCTACGTTGGCAGAAAGTCGGGAGTGAGGGAGTGAGAGTGGAGGAAGGGAGAGTTGTTGAGAGTGTTGCTGAAAACGTACGTACCATCGGCATTGCTCGCAAGTATGGAGGGCGAAACGCTTGGCGTCCTCCCTTGTGAGCATGCACACTCACCACCCCCACCCCGCCTCACATGGTATTGTAGATCTTAAACCGGATGCAAACGATGCAGTACAGTACATCTACAACCTGGCGCTCGCACCCCTTGCATTTCCTCCCTCCTACGCCTTACGATCCCTCGCATCCGCGCACACGCGAAGCGCTGGATTGGGTCTTTTTTGTTTCCTCCCTCAACTTTAGTTTCTGGTCGGAGTTCAGCGAGGAGGAGAGGTTTGGTATCGAGTGGGGTGACGAAGGGACGGTGTGGACGGGTTACTGGAGTCTCTTAGCTGGCATCAAGAGAGGTATGTGTCATCCCCATCCAAGCTCCTTTAAAAAGGATACTAAATATGTTAACGTACCAAGCTTCGTAGCTCTACACAACACCTCGCACCCCATTACCTCACCCGCGTTTTACGCTCACGCGCCGACTTCCGTGTTAGAGAGCATTTTTACGCCTTCCCCAACGTCGCACGAGTCTATTCCGCTCTTAGCAGAGCGCATCGCCATCCTTCGCCAAAATGGCGAGATCCTGGAAAGAAGATTCGGAGGGAGTTGGGTGGGTCTATTAGAAGAGTGGATGGAGAGGGAGGGGGAAAGCAGGACGGCGTTGGGGTTGGTGAAGATGGTAATTGAGGCGTTTCCGTCGTTTAGGGACGAGGTTGTTTGGGAAGGACGTAAAGGTATGTCAGACGAATTTGTCGTTTTGCCTAAAGGGTGGTTGACATGTGACTCTGGCAGTGTGTTTTTGGAAGAGAGCGCAAATCCTTGTTGCCGAGACATGGTACGGCTCTCATACCATCTTTGACCGCTACTTTACTAAAATGCTGGATGCGGTCATAGGGCTGCATTCTACCCGCTCGACCCCTCCACACCGCACCCTATCCTCCCAAACGGTGTCGGGGACCTGACAATGTTTGCCGACTACCGCGTCCCTCAAATCCTCCATACACTCGGGCTCATATCCTACCCTCCGGCACTCGTCACGAAACTCCATGGGAATGTTCCCTTCGGGTACGGCAGTACAGACGAAATGAGCATTCGCGCGGCGAGTATACTCGCTGTGGAGCGTCTCAAGGCGGTGATGAACAGAAAGATGAGGGAGCGAGGAAAGAAGGATAATGTGTCAAGTGTGGTCATTGATTTTTGGCTTTGGGATTTTGCAAAGGACGTAGAATGTGGGAGGGAAGTGGTTGAAGGTAGGGGAGAGGTGGTGTTTGTGCCGGTGCACAGGACGAGAAGCATTTGGTACTGATCAGAGTGCCAGAAGATGATACCCCACACACCATTCTTAGAGTATTTCTCGGACATGCTTTATTCTTCTTGGGTTATAGCACAACATCATGCTATTAGTTCGCAAGTAGACGTACGCAGGCAGTACAACAAGAATAGATATGTTTGGTATCAGAGTAAAGGAAAGGAGGCTAGTCGGTGTACACAGGCTCCCCACCACGAGGAAGCTTAGCCCTTGGTTTATAATTTTCTCTCAGTTTGACGGATGAGTGGAAGAATGGTCGCTCGTCTTCAATATTGCGGGGGCGTCCGAGGTTCCAACTGAGACAACCGATTAGTATCATTATGTTGTGGACGAGTGAAAAGGGACATACTAGAGTCCTTCATGCCAGTGACCCGAGGGGTCTTGGTAGTATTGCCACAAGGGGAGCAATTCAAGTATCCACCATATGGGCTTGCGTTTGAGTTGGTCGTACATAGGAGCATTGGCGTCCAACGAGGGGTCATCTTCAAACACGTTAAGAAGGATTTCCCCTGTTCCATTCTCTGGGATAGTTTGTACACCCTTTGGTGCTTCTGCAGCACCTTTCTTGGTGGTGGAGGTTGAAGGGGTCGGAGGAACCTCGCCGTCGACTGCGGTAGCCTCCGATGCAGACTGGTCTCGCCCACGACGAGAGTTCATGAATGCACTGGGGATCTGTGGGCGGTGTCGAGGAGTGGGGTCTGCGAGGGTACTGGTAATGGTTTCAAAGGCCTTGATGTCGGAGAAGGCGTGATCCCGCCAGATTATGCCTGGGCTCGCTTTGATGAGCTCGTTGACCAACCACATTAAACTCGGATTGGCGAGGGTATGATCGACATTGTTGTCTACCGAGCCTCCCCCAACATCTAGTCCCAGAACGTGAGTGAGAGAACGCGTGACAGGAGAGGTGTCACGTACCAGCGTGACATCCGGCGAACCAGACTTCCTTTACGTCCGTGTCTTTGCCAGTATGATAATGATCGTCTTCCTCCTCGTCGCCGTCCGTATCGGTCGTCTTTTCGCGTTTGGGTTTGCGTAGGTGCAAGCGTTCGAGGGTGGCCTCAACAACGTTTTCTTGCTCAGGAGGTGGTGCGCAAATTGCGGTGCCGCAGTCCGGGTCCTTGGCAGCGGCTTTTTTATTCGGCGCAGGCCTATGCCAAGGATTTGGCTTGAACTTGGCGCGATGTTCGTCCAGAGCTAAAGCATGGCGGAACGTCCTGATGATGGTGTTGGAAGAGGTAAATGGAAGGTGACGGCCAAAGAAACCGACGGATGCAACGGTGTCCCTGTAGACGAGTGTGAGCAGGACGACGATGTGTGTTAGGGAGACAAAGGGACGCACCATACGCCCACGAATTCGATGTCAACGTCAGTGGAGAAGGCGGCTTTAAATCCCTCTGCCCGTTTACGCCCCTTCTCTGATGTGTCCTTGTATTTTTCATATGCAAAGGACACCTGCTCTTCGTTGGATTTTGGGAGTAGTCCGACCTGGAAATCCTGGTAGGTATTTGAACGCGCGGTGTTGAGGACGAAGGACCCACCTTGTGTAGCATACCAGCGAGACAGCGGGCGGTATACGCTCCACGACTAAAACCAAACAAGTAAATCTTGTCGCCCTTCGTGTAGTTTTCCATAAGGAAGCGGTATCCTCCCATGATCTAGGTGCATAGGTTGGGGTGAGCCAGGAACGCAGATGAGAAGCAAGAAGACGAACATGACCGTCTAGGTACCTGTTACATGGGGATGAGCGAAAGGAAGTCCACTAAACCGGGAGAGACATACCAAGCGAAGCCCTCATCGAGTAGTTTGGTAATCTTTTGGGTTAAAGGCGACCACATTGAATTGGGAGGATTATAAGTACCTGAGGGAGACTACATGAGTGAATGCTGTACAACGAAATGGTGTTCAAGCACTAACCAATACCCGGCTGGTAGTAGCACAGTTGCTTGTCCGTCCGCTGCTTCTCGAGGGCAGAAAAGATGCGGACGACGTTGGTATTCTCATCGTCGAACGAGTTACCAGTACCGTCAAAGCAGACGATGAGGTTGCGTGGTTGGTAGTCAGGGGAGGGGCAAGCCATGGTGGTGGATGTGGTGGAATGAGGGGATGACGAAGTTGATGCTGTTATAAGGCGTCTGCCCGCAAAAACAACTCCGACGCCCAGCCTGTACCTGGCCGGAGCGATGCAAGAGCGGAGATTCGATATCGCCTTCACTTGTTGCATCATCAAATGCCGCATGAACAGACGTGGCTGGCCTTTTAATACCATTTACCCATCACGTGGAACCAGCCAAGCATATCCCATCCCGAGTTCGCTGTCGATGGTCGGGGGTTGAGAGAGCACCGCACTCTGGAGTACAACGTCTGATTGGCGTGCTTCGTTCGGAAGCGCCCGGGCAGGAACCAGCGCTTTTTTGTAAGGTTCGCACAAGGGGGTCCTGTCAAAGATAGAACTTGTCCCACCAGTTACCTCCTGAATTAGTTCGGAGGTTTGAACGTCAAAGGAGACGCCGGGCGCATGTCAAGATACCGTAACGGCAGGAGCGGGTACTGGCTGTGAAATGGAGTCGAACGCCCACAACGAGGCAGGGTGATAGCGACGGCGAAAAAACGGCGAATTATCCGGCTCAGTGAAAACCGTGTGAATAATCTACCGCTCTTGCGTCATCGATTGACCCAAACACACTGCCTTCATCGCCTTCATGTCTGGAATGCGCTACCTCACCGCAAAACTAGCACAGCAGGTTCGAACATTCTGCTCAGATATAACATCACACTCAGCCTGAACTGCGGATAGATAGATGAAGAGCTTATGAATGCGGCTGGTGCATTCAGCCTCGATCAGGCGAGCTGGGACCGTACACGCCGAATCTATTTCTGGGTGTGACCAACCAATACGACTCTCAGCTTATGGAGCTCGCCGGCCTTGCGTGTGCCCAAACGGTTGCTACTGTATACGGGCGAGATAAGTACCCCAAGGTATTGATTTGCTGTGGCCCCGGAAATCAGGTACAGTAAACACTATTATTCAAGTTTCCGGGACGATGCTGACCCGGTCGGTTTCTTCACCTCCAGGGAGGTGATGGACTCGTCGCTGCCCGACACCTAGGTAAGCGTGTCCTTGTACGATCGACCGCGCTAGATTTTTACGATCCCACCAGCCATGTTTGGTTATGAGCCAACAATTTACATGCCCAAGGTACGTTACCCTTGCCCAAATTGTATAGAGCCCATCTCACATCTCCTGAGAAGCCAGGTTCCAAAGACATCTACCAACGTCTCCAAAGGCAATGCACCAATTGCAAAATCCCCACCATTTCGTCTCTGGACGACCTCAAAGCCCAGCTCGAGCCCGGCAAAACGCATTGCATTCTCGACGCAATCTTTGGTTTCAGCTTCCATCCGCCTGTTCGCCCCCCGTTTGACCAGGTTTTGCCGCTTCTCAACCAATCCAATTTACCGATCGTCTCGGTCGATATTCCGTCCGGATGGGATGTCGAAAAGGGTCCTGTCCGGCTTACGACAAACGAGGGCGACACTGTTGGAGACGGGTTGAACGCTAGTGTGCTGTTGAGCTTGACGGCTCCAAAGGAGGGGGTCAAAGCTTTCAAAGGAAGGCATTTCTTGGGCGGTCGCTTCGTACCCAAGTACGTATTTGAGCTTTCTTAGAATTTTACTCTGCGACTCACCTTATCCCATCAGGGAACTGGAAGAGAAATACCAGCTGAATCTTCCAGCTTATCCGGGTATTGCTCAAATCGTCGAGTTACCGTTGGCGGAGAGTTCTACGCAAACCACCGCGTCTTTTTAGTGCCTAAATTCTGTCAGCGTTTTAATGTATAAATAGAAATCCAACCAATCGTCATTAAGGGTTGGGTGTCATGACACTGAATCCTGGAGTCGAACCCTGGTCATCCAGCAAACATCCACAAACGCGACTCCCAAGGGGTCTAGACGTTCTGTCTCCCATCCCAGCAGGATTCCAGCTTCGCCCAACCATGACAGACACACTGCCCAAGTCAGTATCTAAACATTGTTGTAGACCGTACTCTGATACCATGCCTCGCGTGCACGCTCATCCATCTACAGTTTAGCCGACCTCTGCCGCTCACTACCAGCTTCAGCCCAGAGTCAAATCCTCACGAAACACGTACTCTCTCTACTCGACACCCTCGATATTCCTTCACAATCCCGCGACAAGCTAATAGAAGGCATCGATAGAGTCAAATTACGTTGGTCTCACTATCCTAAACATGACTGGGTCGCCCAACGGCAGGAAATCAACGACCTCATGGCAAGGCTCCGTAAACTCGTCAAAATCAGGACCTCTGTCGATGCGCTCCATGTAAGTCTGCGCCCGCGCCGCGTTTTTGGGTGGTTACTCCAAAGTTGCGTTATGGGCTAAACGACTTGCGGGGTTTAGGAGCATAATGAGATAGTCACCGATCTCGTGTACGCATGCACAGAATGGTTGAAGCAACTCTGG
This sequence comes from Tulasnella sp. 403, assembly GCA_019632305.1. Lineage (NCBI taxonomy): Eukaryota > Fungi > Basidiomycota > Agaricomycetes > Cantharellales > Tulasnellaceae > Tulasnella > Tulasnella sp. 403. The sequence continues at coordinate 10,409 of WSTW01000434.1, forward strand.
ATTGTTGGTGTAGAGTTTGGACAGGGATTGGAAACAGTCCACGAAGCATTGTACGTTTGCGCCGAGTCGCGCTCCGCGTTCGGTTGGCCGTGACCATTGACCTCGGCTCACATGATAAACCCACGAACAGGTGCTTTCTCTCTACTGTCGTTCCCCAGGTCCTGTGTCCCGCCACATCGTAAGTATATCCCCATTTTGACACCCCATTTACGCAAAAACGGGCGAATTTAACCGAGATATTTGCGTGATTCAGGTTTTGCTCCTGTGTAGTCTCCAGCCTGCATGTTGAACTGGCTTTCGAACGCACCGATGGAGATATCATCGAAGAGATCAAGGGACATGCCGCATTCGTCATTCGCAATGCGACGCTGTTCGTGTGGCAGCAGGTGTTTTTGGCCCAGCTTGTCAAACCGGAGAACCAGAACCATACGCAGAGCTGGTTCGTGGCCAAGAGAATGCCGGCGATGTTTCAAGACATCGTTCAGGTCTATGGAGCGGGTATGGATGTGTTACTTGCCATGCAGGATGCACCTGGTAAGTGTTCGTCTGTTGGGCGTTTTGATAGTTGTCTTATGGGAATTACCAGATCCAATTGACGAGGATGACGATGCAAGTAGCTATTCCGATCATATGCCGGACATTTTCCACGACAACGACATGCTGTACGATTCGGACGAGGGTGATGACGAGGATGATGACGACATGCCACCACTCGTCGATATTCACGGCAATGTCCAACCCTCGACGAATGGCGCAAACTCTGCCTCTAATAGTGACGACGACGACATGCCTCCTTTGACCGACGGCGAAGATTCTTCCTGTTCCTGTCGTGCTCATCACAAGGCCAAAAAACCCGCTGATGAAGATCCCCACCCCTCCGGCTCGGAGGTTGGGACTGACTTCTCATTCCGAGACTCTCCTATTACGACCGAGCTCGATGAGGAATGTAATCAACGAGAGGGAGCTTACCCACGTTTGTGCAACCTCGTCTATTCGCACATCAAGGACGTGTTCAAACGCCAGCCTACGGAAAGCAGCTGGGGCGTCTTACGAAAGGCAAAAGACATGAGTGCCACATTGAAGGCCGAACTTCTTCAACACCTCGCAGCCATGTGCCATACTCCGGAAACGTTTGTAGAAGCGACCAAGATCCTCATCTCCCAAGCTGCTACGCAACAAATCACTCGTCTTGTCTCTCTGAATGGCCATCTCTCCTCACGAGTACGCACCTCGATGCAATCTATCGCCTTGTACTACGCTTCCCGCCAGACAACGCGTGAACGTGCCGGCCCGCTCATCCTCGGCGAGATGAAGGTCGTCGTGCAGGACATGATTATGGAAATCGAATTTGGGTTCCAAGGCCTCCGCAATCCAACCAAACTTGCCGAGGGTATGACGGCCGCGAGGTTACCTGCGTCTGAGAGGGTGGCGGCGGTGAAGAGATGGGTAGACGAAATCGAGACACCTCAGCCCGACAGCCTATCGCCCGCCGCTCAAGCCGCTGGGGACGGAGGTAATCCTATCGGGCTCGGGCCATTCCCAATATTCGACTTTTTGGGTGGTATCGGCCAATTTGATACCGGCCTGCCGACCCCGCTCGCAGCAGACCCTCTCGAGGCCATCGAGGCCAACCCCGGAGATAGCGATTTTGCTCCTTTACTGGATCGTTATCGTCCGAATATGGCGACGCCGTTTGAGCAGTGGCAGGAGACGCTGTCTGCGGCGTTGGCACTTGAACCGAAGGGATGTGCAAAGGTTGCACAGGGGGTGTACAAGGAGCTGGTGAAGCTTGCGCCGTGGATTACGAGCAAGGTTGTTGTTGCGGAGATGAGATCGAGGTACGTGTACACCTTTCGCTTTCGTGGGCATGAGGCTGATTGGGGTCGTTTCTCCGGCCATGTAGGTGCAAGAAAGAAAAGCTGAAGTACCGGTCCAAGATACTTGGGGCACTCCACAGTTTCGCGGTGCAGCAGTTCAAGGCTTCGAAGACAGGTGGTGTACGGAGTACGAGGGATGCTGCGCCGCCATCCTCGACGTCTGGGACGGCGGGGGCCTCATCATCTGGAGCAGGGTCGACGGCGTTGCCATTTCCGCTTGGCGTTCCGATTACCTCTGCTTCGGCGTCGACGGCTGGAGGGGGGTCGTTTTTCTCGTTCTCGGCTGGGATCAACCTAGCGGCGTTGGAGCAGAGCGCTCTGAGTGCTACCAGTTCAGCTGCCGCTACGACGGGTTCGGCAGCTGGACCACCACCTCCGCCACAGGATATCTCAAACATGTTCAACTCGTTGTTGAGTCTGACGATTCCCCTGTCGTACCTCGGTCTTAATGATGGGAATGGAGAGGGGGAAGATGCGGAACCGACGTACGATGACGTTGATTGAGCACGGTACGACGTGGTGTCGCTTTGTAGCCATAGGAGCATGCTTTTTATTGTAGTTATAGAACGCGATACTGAATGCCACGCATAGATGAATTACATATATATCCGGAAGGTGTATAGAAACGTATCTCGTCGTAAAAAATTATGGTCCCCATATTGAGGCGAGATGCTCAGTCAACGTATGTGACGTCACCCATCCACTTTGCCTTGGGTTTGTACTTGTGATCTGCTTGCTCACGGATTTTAACAGACGAATGGAAAAGAGGGTTGCCTTGCTGGATTGTCCGGCCTCTTCCGCAGTTGAACCTACGTAACGTCTACTGTCAGTATCTTACACCTGCTCGGGCACGAAGTGAGGGACGTACGACCACCGTTTGTGCCACTTGCCCCGTGAATCTTGATAATGTTGCCGCATTGGAACTACCTCCAAGAGCCACCAGAACGAAAACCCCGCGAGCGCATCATGTATTTTCGACGTACTATCTTGTACAAGTGCATCGTCTTGCACGGAAATGATCGTCTGGCCGCCCTCTGTGGCCTGTGACTTATGCCCTCCTGTCGTGGCAGTGTTGTCCTTGACATGGCCCGAGGGAGAGACATATGTCGCTTCCGACGCGGCTGGGAAGTGGGAGGGGCTTATTGGCGAGGTGGCCGTGAGGACTTCGATGGAGGGTATATCGGCGAACGCGTTGTCTTTGAAGAGGATGTCGACGTTGGCTTGAACGAGCTCGTTGAGCATCCACGCGAGTGTGGGGTTGGCGAGGCTCGTTTGGACGGTGTTTTCAACACTGCCGCCGCCGACGTCTTTTGAAAAGAGGCTATCAGTGAGGTGGGAAGTGGGAAGGGAGTGTGCTTACCAGTGTGACATCCCGCAAACCATACCTCCTTGACGTCCGTCTCCTCCGTTCTGTAGTCGTCATCGAGGTCCCTCTCCGTTCCATCCTTGTTGTACAACGTCACATTTGGCTTGTAAGTCCCCAAGCTTTTCAAGAACCTCTGGAACACACTCCCAGCCACTTCGGGCGGCTTAGCTACCGCCGTCCCGCACTCGGGATCGTTCTTCGCGGCGGACGCAGTCGGCGCGGGGTTGTGCCAGGGGTTTGGTTTGAATTTGGCGCGGCGTTCGTCCAGGGAAAGGGCGTGGCGGAAGGTCTTGATGATGGTGTTGGAGGAGGTGAAGGGGAGGTGGCGGCCTGTGAAGCCTACGCTCGAGACCGTGTCCCTACAGGCACAGCAGTGGGTCGGAGAGGTTTGGTCGGAGGACGGGTGGAACACTTACCACACGCCCATGAATTCGATATCAACGGATTTGGAAAAGGCGGACTTGAACCCAAATGCCCTGATAAGGCCTTGTTCGGAGTTGTCCTTATATTTCTCGTACGCAAAGGATATTTGTTCTTCATTCGACTTTGGGAGGAGACCGACCTATCAAGATGTTTTCGTTGAGTACGTATGTAGGATGGAACGGAGGAGAAGGGTGTACCTTGTGGAGCATACCAGCGAGGCAGCGAGCGGTGTACGCTCCGCGACTGAAACCGAAAATACAAATCTTATCGCCTTTGGTGTAATTTTGCATTAGGAACCGATAGCCTCCCATTATCTACCACCGAAGGTGTTAGTAAAGACTCAATATTTTGGAGTAGTGTCGGACGAACGTGGGCATCGAGGTACCTGACGGCGGCCAAAAAAGAGCTCGAGGTCAACAGACGGTCGAAGGTGGTATCGGAATAGAGAACCCCCGTACCAAGCAAGTGCAAAATCAATCGTTTCCGCAACCTTCTTTGATATAGACGACCAAGCGGCATTGGGAGCGACGTACGTTCCTGCATCAAAACACTGTCAGCACCAGCTCACCGAACAAAAACACGCCATCCACCTATCCCAGGTTGATAATAACACAACTGCTTGTCCGTACAGTTCTTTTCGAGCGCGGTAAAGAAGCGTACAATGTTTGTATTGTCGTCGTCGTACTGCAAGGGAAAAGCGGGGTGAGGCGTGAGTGCCGTTGACGTCTCGAGGGCACGGACGATCGCGCTCGGGTGTCGCCGAGACTTACTGAATCTCCGGACCCGTCAAAGCATAGGATGAGTCTGCGACCTTGGTAGAACGGATCGGGCACGGACATCTTGGAGTGAGTTCTCCAGAAGTAGCGGGGTATATGCAGTGGGTGGAGTATCGAAGGTGGGGCCCGTAGCACCGAAGAAAGGGAGGGTTGAGGGAAGATAGACAAACTCTGTGGGAGCGTGTTGCTATGAGAGAGTATTTCAGGTATTAGCGGGGGAGGATGGTAGCGGGGGAGGATGGGCTTGGAGGAGGCTGAGCGAACGAGGCCCGAATAGACGTATCTTGGAGCCTTGCACGTGTTTGCTTGTCAGCGCTAATCCCCCGAAGCTATGCCACGGTTGGGCATTCTACCTTTCCACATGATACAAGCGTCGGCCTCCTATCGTCGTACCGCCCTGGCGGGCGCCGCTACGTGCTACGTAACAGACCGTGCTGGTATCAAGCAATCGAATACTAATGTCGAATCCTAAGGGTATACAATTGTTATGATAAGGCGGGTTGGGTCGCTCGTTGTGAGACAATCACTGGCATGGAATCAAAGTCATTGGATTGGGACGTCGTGTGATAAGAGACGATGTTCTAACTTAAGAGGTTTGAATAACTATGTACCCATCGCTCTCCTGCGACTCTTTGGGGCTGGGCGTCTTGCCAAGGAACGTTTCTCTTCTCGCCCACTTCGAGGGATCATGTGCCTTGCGTGGAAGTTGGATTGAACAATCTACCCTGGATTCCTGCGTCGTTGGGTGAAAGGACAGACGGCCTGCGGATGCAGTGTCGTGCAACAATCAGCATTTGGAGCGCCAGGTACAAGAGATCCATCTTGTGTGGCCTGGAGAGAGGAGACCAGAAAAGAGTCCGAGGTAAAGGACAATGGTTGAGCTGAGGGAGGCCGCTATCATCGTTGAGTAGTGGGGGGTGACTCGGAGGATTTTCATCTTCCTCCATTTTGTATCCTCTCGCACCATACAACGTTCGTGGTATTGATACCAACAGAGTGTGAGATCCTCGTGAAGACGCCCGGAAGATCTGTTGGGATGGAAGTAGAGGGGCGAGTGTTGGCATCACCACAACTGCAGTTGTTCGTCTCTTGGAACTGTGGGTTTCGAGCAGCCTGAGTTTGGTAATCGTGATGGATCAAGCCCCTACATCGAAGATTCCCAGGTTACCTTATAATTCGGAGATCCACAACCACGCCCTGAGCGACCAATGTCAAAGATAGTAAAAATCGCATAATAATCTAGGGAGTGTACTCCAAGCACGGTAGAATGTAGTGTAAGAGCCTGCGGTAATCATATGTGGATGATCATCACAGTCGACCGTCGCCGAGACGGAAAGAATCTGCTGGCCCTTAAGGTGGGTCTGTGATAATACAGCCAGGAGAGATCCTCGAGCATCAAAATCACGAGGAATCGTGGCCCCAGGTAGATGGAGATTGACCTGGCCAAAATAGCATTGATGTCGTGACGCTGTTTCCAACGCGCCAGCTAGGGGGGCAAATGGAGGTCGCGGATGCCAGGCGGGGGCTGCCTCGGCCACACTCCCACTGTCCGGATTTCTACTATTGCAATGTGAACTCGCTACCGCTGTACGTGTCATCTATAAAGTAAAAGCGTAAACCAGTGTGATGTGCCACCTCTGGTAAGGTCCACGTGAGGTAGGAAAGGCCCATATGTAACCAGCAAGAGATGGAGACGAATCCTAGTCTAGTACACCGCGGTAGGCTTCCCCTTTCTGACAGGACGAGGTGAAGCACAGGACATTACACGGGTACGTCAGTTCTGATGTTCTTCACTTGGACGAGGTCAGTTTTATAGTGAGATTTCGCGGCGCACGGTCCTCCGTGAGTAATCGCCATTCGTAGGGTGCGCGTTCGACCTAACTCCTCAATGATCATGCACCGCGACCATTGACGGTGCTCATTTTCCCTGCCCAGTGTCGCTGACAAGCTAGGAGAGCGCATTAATGGTGTTCTCGGGGATGAGGATGCTGAGGTTGACAACACAGCACGCGCCCCCCGGCCCGACGATGCAGTGACGACGTGAACTCGTGCACAGCGACTTGCTCGTCATTCATCCCAATACCGCATCGCTGGGCTCCA
>WSTW01000435.1:0-10324 GCA_019632305.1 Tulasnella sp. 403
CTTCAGCTCGTCGCAAATCCCTAGCTGATCGCATCAGCTGCAGCTCAGTTTAAGCCGGCTGAAGCTGAACGGCAACACTACTTCCACATTGCCTGACGTTTTCGGCGATTGATTCAAAATACGATTGTCATAAGATTAGTCCCTCGACATGCTTAGTGAATGTCTGCGGTCCCCCCCACAATCTAGATCGGCAGTAGTCAACGAGGGGATTCGGCATTCGCGCTCCGCTCAATAGGGAGGCTATACTGGCGCAAGTTGGTGGTGGTCATCCGTTGTTGTACCTGCAGGGCAACATCCCGGAGAGAGTAATCTTGAAATGAAACTTCCCCAACCCGATAGGTTTGCACCTTCACGGCCTCTCGTCTCTTTCCATCCTTGAACACGCCTACCCCTCCATTTCCTCCAGTTCCCGACCACCCAGACCTTTACCTTCTTCATCATCCACAGTTAGGATACTCCCTTTCCGTTCCACTCTCCAAAGTCTAAACAACAAGTAATCAGGAAAAGCAATGGCATTGCAAATCAGACGGTACGTACGGCACCCCTTCCCGCTTTTCGCCTCTCTTGATGACTGCGCTATCAGGTATCTCTCCACCCGGATTAAGGTAACCGAGGTCCTCGCCTTGATACGCGTCAATACCGCAGACCCACCGATCGAACCTATCCGCCGTACGTCAGCGTCAGCACAATAAACACAACACCAAGACCTACACATTAGATTCGGCTTCTTCGCGCCTCATCCGTTCGTAGATAAACGCTACTTTGAACTGGTGTATTTCGGCTTCATGCTTCGAGTAGTCGATCTCGTCTCTTCTACGTGACGCCAGTTCCTCCGGGGTGACCTTTTGTTTCGCCAAAGCCCGGTTATCCGATCGGACGCGCTCGTTGTATGAACCAAAGATTGGCTACGGAACAACAGTAAATATCTATTCAAATTGTTCGCAGATGAGCAACACCTACCTGCTCAAGCAGTAGACCGAGCGCCGGAGCCATGGGAACGACGATCCGCTTTGCAGAGTATGTCTCCGAGATGACATTTGACGGCGTTCCAGTACGACAAGCCATAATCGCCATGCTCATCATCTTGCGCTGTCGTCTTTCACGTCAATCGAGTTCGTCAAGATGCTACGCGAACCATGCAGACTCACGATCTAGTGGTCCATGGTTAGAAATATTCAACACTTTGACGAGAAAACGCACCTGGTGTAGCATGAAGCTCTGACCATGGAATAACACGCTGATCCATTCGACGTCGTCGTATACAGATACATGCCGAACCTCAACTCGCATCATGTATCGCTGGGCGGCCTTGTCGTTGAAGGCCCTCCCAACCGTGTAGTTATGGAAGTTGTGCGTGCCCTCAAATTGCTTTAGGATGTCCTTTAAGCGACCGATTGTCCCCTCATCGACTCTCCAGCGGCGCTTCCGCTTTAAATCGTCCGTATCGCCAAGTACATCAGTCGTATCGTCTGTCGACGATGCCATAACTACGTCTGGGTGATTGTCATGGACGGTCCAAAAGGGATGAGAAGGGAATGGTGGACTCCCCGCTTCAGCATGGGCCTTTTCGAGCATCTTGTAGAGGTTTGACCCAGGTTTGGGCGGTAGAAGCATCCAGCTGGGGAACTACAGCCAGCAAGCATCAGTAACGCAAAAACACGATTCAAGAATTACGTACCAAATACTCGTACCTCCGCGAGTCGCATTCCTTCCTAGCGTTGAATGTGTTTCGCGTACGGATAAACGACCATATCCGTATCTCGGGAGGGAGAAACGAGTTGATATACGCCACGACCTCGTCAGGAGTTGGATGCTCGTTTGGTGGTGGAGCAGACGAGGATGAGGACTTGTCCGTGGACGGCTCGGCTTCAAAGTGAGCTTGCGCCCGGAAATCAGCAGGTATTGGAGGTTCCACGATCATCTTGAGCGAAACCATGTTCCCGGCGGCGTGTACGCCCGCGTCTGTCCGGGCTGCTCGCTGCAGGTCTACCTTCGCTGGGTGATCGGAGTTATCCTTTGAGATCGCTCCTGCTTTGACAAGTGCGTCAAACAGCAAACCCTCAATGGTCCTCGCCCCGGTGTGCTGGACTTGCAACACCAACAGTGGAAGTTATCAGGTGACTTGACACGAAGAATTAGGAGATGCGTGCTCACATTGCATCCCACTGCACCCAGTCCCACAAAAGCTCATCAAGAGCGCAACCTTTCTTTTCGCCAGCCGTTTCAACCCTTCTTCGGGATTTTCGCCATCCACAGGCTGTCGTGGTCTCGGGTTGGGCTTCCCATCGCCGACCTCGTTGTTCCGGTTCCGGATGCGCTTCGCCTCTTGCGCATTTTTCCCTCCTGATTTTGCGCCTTTGCCTTTACGACCCGACGCTTTTGGCTTGGTGTCCTCGACTGGATCGTCGACTGTCGGTTCGAGTTGTGGCGGAGCTTCTTTTGGGTTTGACTTGAGACGCTTAGAGGCGGAGGGCTCAGCCCCGCCCGTGGCAGCGTGGGCACTCGTATCTTCAGCTGGGACGGAGATAGTTTCTTGTGGGATATGAGGGCTACTTCCACGGGATCTCTTCGAGGCCGCGGAAATATTGGAGGAAGCCAAGGTTTGTTCAGCCATTTGACGTAGTAGTGCTGGGCGGAGGTGACGGTACGGTCGCACACGTCGCAGAGACGAGAAGCATATAAACCAGGCCTGTTCCACTGCAAGAATCCCAGGTGGATACCGGTAGGAGAGGTGTAATCGTAAGGAACTCGTGAGGGAGGGTCGTCAAAAGAGTCGGACGAGTTACTCGTTCGCGAATGTGACTAAACGTTCTCACGCCGGCGGTCTTCGACTACATCACAAGACCGCTTCCTCGACGACCATCACGCACCACTTTTGGGGCGTTCTCATACAGACGATCTTGAATCGTTTAATCCTAACTACTTCAGACTCAACAGGGCTGATTTTCTTACTTAAACTTGGACCCACAATGTTCAGAGACGGCTGACGCCAAATTGTTAACTTGATGTGACTGCCCGCGTTTGACTCTACTTCCGCCTCATCTCGGCATGGTTAGGCAATGCGTTGTAAGCCGTACCGTGGCATCTCAGTACCATACATGGAGTCTAGTTGCAGGGTCCAACGATGGCAGTCGAAATACGATTTCGAGCAATTGAAGGCGGATATCAACGGTCTCCGCGTGGAACTGGGTCGTTCCGGTGGGCAGCAACAAGTAGCTGATCGGTAATAGTCCCGATGTGGTTTGGTTTACAAGAGGTATATCTTGTCGAGACTTGAGGACCTGGGTACTGAAATGTTTCCCAACGCGTGAGTCGTGCCTTGACGACACAGTCAGGAGGATGTCACTATGTTGAGTGCCAACTCTGGATTCAGTAGTTCACAATGTGAATCTGACAGGTCATGATATTAGTCGGAAAATAGAATGAGAGAAACAGCTACATCGCAATTCTGACGATGTTTCCTAATCTGAAACCGGAGTGTTCGTAATGCTACAACGTCTGGCACAGATGGATAGTTAGGATGACCCGCTTACTCCGGGGGTGACCTGAGGTGCTGGCCAAACACCCCGCAAAGGTTGTGTCCGTGAGGGCGGTAAAGCGGCCTCCACATTAGCTACATCTTCCCTCAAGGATTTCAGTTGGTCATCCGACAGACGGGCACTAACAGACAATCCGGTAGTAAGTAACACCCTATAAATTGGATCTGCAGGACGGGCAAACCCACGCGTTTTTGATATCATCAATCGCACCCATAATTTGCTTTGGGGCGCCACCATACTCGGCGTGGGGGTAAACGCTGACGCCCAAACCCAGAGATTGGTTAATCCCAACCAAGTTGTTCCAGAGTGCTTCATGCGCCAAACGTATCGGGCTGTATGGGTCGTTCGAGAAGAGATCACTGCAAGTGCATAAGAGTTAGCCAGGGACGGGTGAACTGTGAAGATGGCTTACTCTTGCTGCACGAAATCAAGCACCGCAACCCACTTATATACGTCAAATTCTAGCCACTTTTCCACTTCCTTGGTCTTTTGGAGGATGTCTTGCTGGTCAGCGGGCGAAGCTGCGTTGCTACCGATCGCTGTCAGTACTTGGAATGCGTTGGGGAATCACATTTCCTTACTAGATGCTATCGAAGCTCTTTAACTTGGCACCTTCCCTGATTTTATCATACATCTCAAGTTCGTATCCGTCGAGTGGTCGATCATCGTTGGTTGTATCGCTTTCAATGACACGCACGAGGGCTGCGTTCAGGTTGCGATAGCTTCCGAGCAGTGGGTCCGAAAAGGGACGTCCTCCATCTCTCCTGTGGAGACAGTATCGTCATTAATGGATGCGAAGAGAGTGTATCATGGGCACGAACCATTGTAATGCCCTGCGCGCGGTCAAATATCGGTTAATTGCATTTTCTATTCTGGGTCGTTGGGGTTCTTCGGGCTTAAAGATGCGTCCGCGCTTGTAACTGGCGGGGAACACGATAGTGAGCTCGTGAATGGCAGGAAATAGAAACGCTTACTGGACATTGTTTTCATGCGTATCTCTGGGTATGACAACTCCGGATGACGCTAAAGCAGGCCGATCTAACGATAGGCCGATGGGGGTTGCGAGAGCCGAGCAACAGAGTGAGAAACTAATGGCGATCAACGAAAGGCGCATTGTAATGGAGTCAGTATTAACGGAGGTGTAAAGTATGGTTTGTTGAAAGGGGGCAGGTCTGCCGTTGCCTATAAGTATGACGGCAACAGCCCAAGCAGAAGCCCACTTAGGATCTCCGACCCAGAGCATAAGCGTTGCCGAGGGGCTTTTCATAAATCCTGTGCCCGCGTTAACAGACCAATCTAAAAATCGGATATCGCGTATTGCCGGTCAGGAGGTTGATGGTAATGACGCAAAACTTGTGAAGGCGTTGCCTTGCGAACTACGAATTATCGCCGAGGTGTGCGAAATCCGAAACGTGAGCCCCGAAAGCGCCCCATGTACCGCAAATTTGATTGTGGAACTTCGGTGGTGCTGGTTAGCCAGGTGGTTGAGTACCCGATCGCGGACAAAATTAGGAGACGTCACGTGACAGGGGATACCATCAGTTAGAACCGCATCGCCCGTTGCCATTATCCTGCTCAATCACGCCTCGCCAGTCGATTGCGGGACAAGCCGTTTCGTCACCCGAATCAGCTCAAACATGAAGGGAGGCCAAGAATGCAGCACAAGACCCTATTTGTGACTCTATATAACTGAACAAAATTAGCATTACTGGCGAGCAGGACTCCCTCGTTAGTTACCTTATACTGATCTAATACTCTATATCCAGCAACAATGCGTTTCTCAGTCATCATCATTGCCTTGACATCCATAGCTTGGCCCGCTCTTGCAGCTCCGCTCGTAGAGTCATCCTCGGCTCCACTTCTCCAAGACTCGCGTCCTATCAAAAGGATTCACGATGGCTCGCTCCAGTGAGTAGCGGTCCGGATCCCTTTAGTCCCAGCAGCCAACTCCCCAGTTTTATTGCATAGTCACAAGCGGGGTCGGGACTTTATTGGTGATGGCCATACCGTCGCCGAAGCAATGGAAAATTCTCAAAAAGTCCTTCAGCTGTTCGTATTAGTTCATATCCACCCCGCAGATTTGTGTTGATATATTATTGATATAGGACCGAGACTGGAACGCGAAAGTCTTGGCGTCCCCGAAATGACCCCATAGTCTCCGCTCGTCGCCAGCTCATCGTCGTCCTGTGTAACGTGATACAGTGGCAGGAAAATGGAATCGAGGAGGCAAACTATCTCACCATGTACGGAGTGCCAAAGCCCGACGGGAAATACCGTTACACTGGGCGCATATTGTACGTTTCTTGTTCGATGCTCTCAGCGCGTTCTAATCTGGTTCTCCATAACAGCCTCAACGCTGACGAGCGAGAGAAGGCAACACTCTTGAACCTCAGCAACAGGTTACTTGAGCGGTTGCCATATGATGTTTTCAGTTGGGTGGAAATCGCCCAGTCGGTACAACAAATGTGAGGATTCGCTTTTCTGGACGGCAGTAGTCTTCTGAACCGATTCTATGCAGGAATCCGCAAGGTGATAGCACAGTACTCGGTGCATACCAACAGCTCGCCGAGCACCTACAAAACGTCAACGAATCTAAGCATCTCGGGCTCAGTGCCTCGCCCGAAGGGGATGCCCCAGTAAGAATTCTCCAGGCGCTCGACGACGCTGAGGTATTGTAAGTACCACCACTAAGTCCTCTTACAAGCAGTCGTTGTTGATCAAATCCAACCACACAGTGACAGACTCTCGAAACAGGAAAAGGATTCCCTGAAGAGAGATGTTGATACCTTACAGGAGGCTTTGAAGAGCTTGAACCCCGGTGGCGTATCTCCCAACTAACCCCTTAATGCATGTACATTGAGGTATCAATGTAGATTTGGCGCCCTTCGAGTGACACGGTGTGCACGAGGACCGCAAAAATCATTGACATTTGGACAGACACCTATGCATACCCACGGCCTGAAAACCAATCTACTGCAAAGTAGGAACGGTCCAGTCGACCCACTGTGCCTGGTTGAAATTGAGGTTTCCGTCGGTCCTGAAGACGTTGGTATTGGTGGACTGGCCGAGTAAAAAGCGGTTGATAAACGCATCCAACTCGGACTGCTGCGATGACGGGAACGCGCAGTGATTGTGGTTTCCGACTTGAGAGAAGCCCATGTTGCTAGTTACGCCGAGAGCCTGATAGATCAACCGGCCGGCGATCATGCATCCGTAGCAACTCAGGTTGCCCAACCACTCCATCGACGTGTTCTCAATCACAAACAAACCCCGAGGCGCAACGAGACCCGCGAGCGAGTGGTGATCGAACGGAAGCCGGTTGACAGACGTCGAGAACGCGTTGAACGCCGTCGAGAACCACACATTCTCGCCCACAATCTCCGACGCGGTCTGCACGTTTTGTCCCGCATTCCTTTGAGCGTCGGAGAGACGCCAGCAGGCCGAACCACCGGAACCGGACTCTTGAGGGATCGTGAGGGCGATGCGTTCGTCAAAGGCACCCGCGACGAACGCGCCCTTGCCGTTCCGCGAGCAACCGGTGACGCCGATCCTTGTCACATCGATCTTCGCGGCGGGGGTGACTTCCAGCGCGTCGATGATACGGCTGACACCCCACGCCCACGCCATCATCGCCCCCGCGCTGTGAGAGCTTCCGTAGAGCGTGTAAAACTTGCCCTTGCCACGACTGCTCCCATCGACCTGCGCGGCGATATCGTCGTTGTTGAAGTTGATGACAGCTACGTTGGGGTTACGAGGAATGCTCCCACCGCCAAACGCGATGATTGCAGGGAAGGGACCGGATCCGGAAGGATAGGTGATACCGGCCGTGAACGAGATGGACTTGCCAGAGTCGGAGACGTTGATAGTGAGCGTGTTCGACGCAAAGGACGCCGTGACGGACGATGGTTTCGGAGGCTTTGTGCCGAGTTCGAAGCGCTGCATGAGCTGGCAGATCTCGTCACGGCGGCACTTCCAGGCATCTTTGGTCGAGATGCGAGGACCGCTAATGGGGGTGAATGGATCGGGAAGTTTGGAGTTGGTTGGGGGGCTGTAGCCGCTTGCAATGATGGGGCAGGTCGAGGTGCTGGGACCTGCGCTGGTGGTGGTAGGGCTGAAGACCGAGCGGGTCCTGGACGAAGTGACCGTACTCGAAGGTGACGACGGTGGGGACGATGTTGTGACACGCGTGCTAGTAGGTGGCGGTGGGGCAGAAGAACCCGCGATGTCCGGTGAAACGCATTGGTACTGTCAGAGCCTCAGTAAGTGCCTCGTGGCAAGGTTAAGACGAGATCACAAAAGCCCACATAGTAGTCGCTCCAAACATGGCAAACCAAACCAGCGTCGCAAGTTGTACTGCCGGTATAACCAATCTACCAAACAACCAAGTTAGGGGAACTTCAATGAGCCCAAAGCATGGAACGTACACCACCACACTGGCCTAGAATGAAGACGATTAGATTATGCCTACCACACGATCGGCATGGACTTACCCCATTCAGGAACGGCAATAGCAGGAAGAGCCACGCTCAACGCCAACACCGTGGCAGCAAGGCGAGTGAATGCTCTCAACATCGGAATCCAAGAAGACGACGTACAAAACCAAGAGAGAGGGGTCTCTTGAACACAAAATGTCCACAACCGACAATCGTGGCGCTTAAATACCGCAGTGATCCTTCGTCTTCCAATGCATCATTTTCGCCGGTGAGAGACCAGATGACCTTGTTCTTGGGGATAAATACGGGCCGCTAGGGCTTACTACCAAGCGACAGTCTCCAAAACGGACTGTTGTCGGTATCATCCAGACGGCAGACGAGCGGGAACTTCCATGACCTTGACACTGAGAAACTCCAGCCAGGTGCTCCTGAAAGCCCAGAAGCATAATCCGACAGAGAGGTCTACATGTCGACCAAATGGCAAAGATATCCAACCTCTGCGTCCAAGAGGCAAAGACTGAACTACGTCTTCAAGAGGAGGGCGAAATCACGTGACCTCACCGCGGGACCCTCCCGAAGAACGTCATAAAAAGGAACTTCGGTGAGACAAGAAGCTGGCCAAGTACAGCCGTACCATAAATAGCAATACCCTGGCAGAAATGGTGAGCGTTCGGAGCGTTCGGGGATCGACGCGTTTCTTCCGGCGAAGGAATTCCGAAAAGTTCCCCTTTTGGAAAAGCCCCCAAGGAGGTAGGTTGGCGTGCCGTCACCATCTGGGAGAAACGACGGTGCGTCTACATCAACGAGGATTGGAGCTATGAAGGCAAGCAAGCGTAACGCGCAAAACGACCGATCGAAAACATACCGTCCACTCGTATCCTCGATACCCTCGAACGACCACATTCACACTAGGCCAATTATAGAAATCCCGAATAGGAGCAATCAGGGCTCGCAGGAATGAGACATTTCGTCCGCCTTTGTTCCCCAATGGAGGAGCTCCGCGCAGACAAGAACTGAAAGGGCCTGCTAAACGTCGAGGTATCCCTGGAAAATTCCCCAGTCAGATGCCGAGCCGAAACGTCCCCCGCTGCCCTCCAAACGGAGAAACACGCGACGAACAAAAAGTGTTCTTGATAACCTACTCGCACAAACTGAATGAAAACCAGTGAAAAAGATGACATTGAGAATGAAAAATCGCAGATATGTTTCGTTTTACCAAAAGTCATCTCCGGCATCAACACCCTTCTTACCCCCTTTACCTTGCGTCAACGACTGTCTCTCGTACATCTCCGACACCTACAAACAGAACCACATCAGCCAAACGACACGCGGACCCCCGAACCAAAACCATACCTGCTCCGGCCCCGTCGCATCTTCCGGACTCTTATCGTCCCTCGCGCGTATGAACCTAGGAAACCGCAACGAAATCCCCCTCTGGTCCACCTACCACCAAAACATCAGCCCCACACCAAACGAAACACCACCGCCACTCACCAAGCCCTGCGCAGCGGTATACACCGGACTCAGACTCAAATCCGCCGCGAGCACCTCCCACACGACCTGCGGCTTCAGCCACACATCCGGCTTCGCGCCGCCCGCGTTGACATCCCCTCTCGGCTTGTCTCCCGTCTCCAACGGCTTGAGCTGCGCAAAATGCTCCGCGAGGACTTCATCCGAAAAGCCCGTGCCGATTTTGCATATCGTTTGGTACTGCTCTGAATCGGAGTCGTAGCAGGCGAGGAGGTAGGCGCCGTAGACGTTTGTGCGTTTGCCTTTACCGTAGTATGCGCCGACGACGACGAGGTC
Source organism: Tulasnella sp. 403 (assembly GCA_019632305.1). Classification (NCBI taxonomy): domain Eukaryota; kingdom Fungi; phylum Basidiomycota; class Agaricomycetes; order Cantharellales; family Tulasnellaceae; genus Tulasnella; species Tulasnella sp. 403. The sequence continues at coordinate 9,779 of WSTW01000435.1, forward strand.
GAGCGAGTCGCCAACACCGGAAAGGTAATCCTTCTTCAACTGCGGGCAGAGTCGGTCAAACGGCCAATTATGCACCAAAGGAACCCACCTTGAGCCAATTCACACTCCTCCGCGACGGCTCGTAATGACTCTCCGTACTGTCCAACATCTTCACCATCAACCCCTCACACCCATCCTTCACACTCACATCCAAGAACGCCTGGATGTCGTCGACGACATTCGAATCCGACGCATTCGCAAACGAAAACTCGCCTTGGACGGGCACGAACGCGCCACGGAGGAGTTGGCGGCGCTCGGACAGCGGGCGGTGGAGTAACGGCTAAACCCACCTTTCAGCCAAAGGACGTCGCGAAAAGGGAGTAACGCACCTCCCCATTCAGATACAACAAATCAAACCCAAATAGGCACACTTTGACTTGGATGTCCTCCACTTTCACGTCCTTCCGCTTCCGCTTACTGAGCTCCTGGAAGGGCAGGAGCGTGCCCGTCGTCTTGTCCACCGCAACCGCTTCTGCGTCAAGTACGAAGCTCGTCGTCGTCTCTCCA
>WSTW01000437.1:0-12456 GCA_019632305.1 Tulasnella sp. 403
CGAATGACCGCATAGCGACTTTTGAGGGCCCCAAGGATGTACGGGAAGATAGTGACCATGTGCGGCAAAAGGTCGGCGTGCAAGTGAGGGGCAGCTCCTTGGATGACAGTTAGGTTGTCGATAACCGCTTGACCCTTTAGGCCTTCATCCCGAATAGGCACTTCCGGATCTGCTTATACGAGTCAGATGCTGCCGCAACCGTCCAGGGGATCCACGTCAACTCACCTGACGAGTATGCCTCCATCAATCCGGCAGTCATGCACTCCCAGAGCTTTGGCAAACGTTCGAAGAGATTAGGCCCCAGCCGATCACCAAAGCTTGAAATGGCGAGGAGAGCTCCCCTTCGCTGGAGTTTCGCGGGCGACAGCTTCTCTGGTTCCGGGGTCTCTGACTTTAGCTTCTTGGTGCGGCCACCAGCCAGCGGCCTCTTGTTAGAAGAGATACCGTCAAGGGCATTTATTGACTCGGCAAAGATGGGAGTGAGACTCTCGTCGGCGCAGATGAATGTGCAGAGGTTCTTGATAATTTTCTCAGCAGGATTGACTTTGGTATTCAAGGATAGTGGGGCAATGTAGGACACAAACGCAACAACTGACAAAGCAGAGCGTTCCTGCAGGTCCGCGTTTTCCTCGTACTGCCGCAACGTAAGTTAGACGTGACCCCCTATCGAACCAAAGGATTCTCACCTTTGTGCCATCCATGATGCCGTGAATGACGGGGTTCTTCTTCTCGGGCAGCTTCCGTAGCGCTACAATCGCCGCCGCAACGGAGGCCGTCACACGCATATCATAAACTTTCCGAGTCGCCTTGTACCTCTCGATTGCTGCAAGGATCTTTGCCCGACGGTCTTCCACGACAAGGAGTGTGTTCCTCTTCGTCTTGCCTAATGAGGACTTCAGGGAGACGAAGATCTCGCTGACGGCCTTCTCTGCTGTCGCAAGAGAGAACTTGCTGGGATCGTCACCGGCAACGTCGAGTTCTGTCGGGAGGGAGGGGATTTTTGAGGGATTAACTTTGAGGTCGGTGTTGAAGCTGATGAGCATATTCCGACAGTCCTGTGAGATCCGGCCCAGTTCTGTCAGCATTTCGTGGTATGCAGCGAGCGGTGGCGTTGATTCGATGAATCCGATAAGACGCTCTGCCAACTCGGCTGCGAGAGGAGATGATTCGGTGAGGGAAGGGGGTGGCTCGAATGAGGATTGGGCGTCAACTTCGATGGCCCACTCCTGAACGATTGTCGAGGCTAGGTATCGTTGCAGCATGCTTCTGGAAACATCGTAAAAAGTGAGATAATAATGGAATATGCTGCGTTGAGTCTGAATGTGGTTTGGAGTGAGTTCCTGGTGTATGCAACCAATCATCAGACACCCACCTGCGATGGCCAAATCGACATGAGATAAGCAAGGGCTCTGCAGCCCATGATACGCCCTCTGAGCACCGACTCCTCGGTGACAAGTGAAAGATCTTGTCTGAGGACGGGTTTGTCCACGTTATGTAGCTGAGAACCCTTGACTGGTCGGTAAAATAGATTTTCGTCAAGTGCTACGCCGATAGGGTTCATCAAAATGCTGAACCACCGCAGCAGAAGATCTGGGACCAAGACCTCCAGTTTGCCAAGTTGAGCTAACGAGCTGATGGAACGTCTCCAGGCGTTAAAAGTGATGGTTCGGACGTCCGATCTTTCCTCGACGATAAGGTTTTGAAAAAGGAGGCGAATAAACTCTGCCGAAATCCAATCGCCAAGGAGTGCAGGCACGCAAAGGAAGTTGAAGAAAGTGTTGACGACGGCAAGGCGGACGTTGGGAATGACATGGCGGAAGAATGGGAACAAAATTGGTGCAAGGCTTGTAAGAGGCCGACTGGAAGATCGGTCGTCAGCAACATCCATTACATCCTGCGTTTCAGTACGTACGACAAGGTAGGGTTGGATAGCAAGTCGATAACCTGGGGGAATGAGACAAGTTTGCCTGGGGTGGGCATCAGTATGTGGTTGGAACAGGGCCATCAGAGGGCGCACCTAAAAGTTCCATGACCGCGCCAACACTTGAACCAAGATCGTCCTTCATCTCGGCCAGACAGTTCCATAGTACCTCCATAACAGCACTTAGCCCATCGGGGAGACACTCGACGATATGCTGTACTATGGGCGTCAAGCAAGAAGCAGCAACAGAGCGTACATCGTCGTCTTCGTCACCCAGCCTTCACGAACAGGACGTCAGCTTGGCAGCGAACATAAAGCACAGCTCGACTCACCCCAGTAGTGCTGCTTCCACCACGCCCTTAAGCACCTCCTTGCCTCCTTCCTGCGAGACATCCACAAGGTCATTCCGGACGGCGACTTCATATTTCATACCCAACAAACCAGCATGGCGAACTTGCCAGACATGGGTTTGTGGAGTCTTCCCATTCGTTTTGTATTTGCGTCCATTACTGTTAGGCTTTCCATTCTGCACATGGTTCGAGCCATTCTCGTCGGCGGAGAAATCTGGTTGAAGGATCATCTCCCGAAGGATGTTATGCACGCTCAGGATGGATCGGCGCGGCATGTGTAAGAGGAGCGATGCAAGGGACTGTGATACCGTCTCCCTGACTGGTGCCACCATCTGTGTCCGATCAATAATAAGTCGGCATGTACCCATGAGGCAGTGGCGACGAACCTGATCCGACACAAAGTCACTGAAGCGATCAAGGACGAATACGACCAAGAATTTGGCTGCTAATTGGTTACACCAATTCTCGTGGTTGGTCGCGTTTTGCTCGGTGGTTTCACCATCTGTAACAGATTGTTACTTATTGTCGCGGAAGTAGTGGGGGATGACCGACCAATCATTCCGCCGCAAGCACCTTGTGCCTTAACAATATCACGCAACGCCATAGCCGCACCATGGCGAACCTCCCAATTCGGGCTGTAAGAAGTCAGTCTCGTAGTTCATGGGGTGAGGCTAAATGCTTACTTGACGAGGTCAACTTCAAGAATCTCGACAAGACGCTGCCAGACCCATTGTCCTTCACGAACATCCAACACAATGGTTCTGGAAGCCTTTTCACTCGCAGCAACCTGTCCGCCCTTCTGAGGATCGATGACAACCTTTTCGTTCGAGGCGCCTGTCTCCGGGCTCGGTGAAGGTGCGGCTGGCTTTGCTGATGGCCCAGCAGATGATTCAAGCACACGGACTCTGAAAGTAACATTAGAAGCTGTTCTTCAAGCTCCCTTGACACTTACTTTGGGGTAGGCTGCGCTTCAGCAGACTTGGCCAAGTTAGAGGCAGACTGAGACGAAACGGCGCCAACGAAGGCATTTCCCTCTTTTCGCTTCCGCTTCAGACGGTTCATCTCTCGTCGAGACAATTCCTTTTCTGGGTGTGCCAAGTTGGGAGGAGGTGTGGCGCCGCTAGTTTGGAACGGATCCAGTTCCATCTTGATGGTGGCTGCAGGAGTCGGAGGCGGTTCGGAGACTCCGTCTGGGTCTGTCTTTACATCGGACATCTTGACATCTGTATCATCGTCATCTGCTAGTTCTTTCTCGAGGTCTTTGGCTAGGCCATCGCTCCCAACATTGTCGAAGAAACCTAGTCCGAGTCGGTTCATGGCCTCTTTACGTGCACGAGCCACATCTCGAGCCGATTCGACCGGCTTGGAGAATTCTTTTCCTGACGACGCAAGGAGAAGCTGAGATGAGCGCAGTAGTTGGGCAACGGAAAATGGAGGAAATGACGGGGGGTTGGTGACATTGGGCGGTTCTGCGGGGGTAGAAGCCCGGGAACGAGGTTTCCAGGTTGGAACGAGGGTGCAAATTTGAAGCAGGGCGCTGGTGGCGGCGGTGCGGGTATCGAAAGATTTTGAATGTAAGTAAGGTAAGAGCTACGATGTTCGTGTCCAAGTCAACATAGTGTTTAACTAGAGCAGGGTCTTAAATGACGCACACGTGAAACGACAGCTAGAACTTGGCTCCAATCTGACGACGGGGCGTGCCAAACATGTACATTAGTTGATGGGCCGTCAATGCCAGGGTCGGCAGCAACATCTTCGCTGACGCTCTTGGCCGCGATCTGGGCGACCTGTTTGGCCGCTGCAGCCCGCACAGCGGGAGAGGAGCCAGTGTCGAGGAGAAGTAAAAGGCGGTCGAGCCTAGTCCTGTGGTTAGGGTGGTCGTTGGGAGGATGAAAGAAGCGCTTACCGCGACAAAGACATTCGGGGGCGACGGAGATAAACGGGGTTGCAGAGGAAAACCCAGTCGGAAGCCTTGTTACTTAAATACACCCGCGGGTCACTGCTTGTCCCTGATGCCATCCAAACAATCAACACCAAACAGCCGTCTCCCCCAATGGACGACCTTCCCAGACCCTCTGCCGACGATGTCGAGTAAGTCCTTAGGCGTGTCTCAAGCTACATATCGCTCGAACTCTGTCTAGGACGGCCTTCAACAATATTTTCAACTCTTCTTTGAGTCTATCCAAGCTCAAGGATGCCGCTGTTGACGGGCACCTAGCGTCCGTGCTATGCAGCCGACGTCCTACGTCCCCCTCCACCATCCCCATCACGGATGTGGTGGGGAGAAGCATTGCTTGGAAGGTATTTGTCTCGCTCGGTCGTCTTCTCTACTTCGCTGAAGACATTGCAGGTTTTCCTTATTCCTCAACCTCCTTTGACTTCTGCCTTGCCGGCATCGCCAGCTTCCCCCCTCTCGACGTTGATAAGTGCACGATCCAAGTATGTAGAGCTATTGAAAGAAAAGTTGCGGGCACCGGATGGCAGCTACGAAGCTGGTTTTTCCGTTCCTGGAGAGGATCCACCCCTGACCATGGCGCAGGGGATCCAAGGTGACTGGCAACGCAACAACCCCCTCAGCCTTGACGAGAAGGTCTGTCTAAAACTTACACTAGCGTTACTCACCTCCTCTCACAAGATTTCAGAACCCATGGCAGGATTGGTTCGCATCCGTGGAGCTCCGACGGACTATCGCCCAAGACGTCGAAAGAACGTTCGTCCTTTCTCTACATAAGTATTGCTTCATCATATTAAATACCTCTCTAGTTTTCCAGACATACCATATTTCCGAAAGCCAGACGTGCAGTCCTCTTTAACGACGATTCTCTTTCTGCAATCAGTCGAGGACCCGGAAATCGGCTATCGTCAAGGGATGCACGAAATTCTCGCCCCTCTGTTTTATGCCATTGACCGCGATTCATTGGACCCTGCGACATCCTCAGTACCCGCGGAAGTGAGAGAACTATGTGATCGAACATGGGTGGCTGCCGATAGTTGGCTTCTATTCAGCATCATGATGAAGAATGTCCGGACTTGGTATGAATGGCGCGAACCTCCTCCAAGACTCCTCACCGATGGACCCATACAAACCCAATCTTGGGTTGCGCCAATTGTCCGTATCTGTGGCACTATTCAGAGCAAATACCTTCGGACTGTCGATCCTGCACTCTACTCCACCCTACGAGAGTCTGGCATCGAACCCCAGCTATACGGAATGTAAGTTTTCGCCGGATGCTTGCTTCTAATCGTTTGGTGAACATTTGCCTTTTGGTGCAATAGGCGGTGGTTGCGGCTTCTATTCTCTCGTGAATTTGGGATGATCGATATACTACCATTATGGGACGGAATCTTCGCCATCGACCCTTCCTTTGAAATTGCTCATTGGATATGCGTAGCGATGCTTGTTCGCATACGCAACAGGCGTAAGTAATGGCACAATACCCTGCGAAACAACCTTCTGAATTCACGCTACATAGTTATTCCATCGGACTATAGTGGTCAACTCACCGCTTTGCTACGATACCCTCCACTGCCTCCCCAGGAACATAAGCTGATGCCGCACACCAACCTTCTACTACGGCAAGCGCTCAATGTCCGATCCACCCCCACCCCCACATCCGGCGTCACGTTGATGATGGAAAACCGGGATATACTTGGTATTCCCTCTGAAGTACCGGAACCTGAAGTCCAGCGAGAGCAAAACCGTCTTCCCATTCGAAACCGGCCTGGTAGCGCTGGAGGTGACTTGGACCGTCGCGACTCGGTTGGGTTGCAAGATTTAATTGCTAGTCGCTGGTCTGATGTCAACAGCGCGGTCTTTAGCACTGTGAGCGAATTACGGGTACGTAATCTGCCTGAATTGTTTGTGATGTCGTGTCAAAATGATAACCTTTACCAGAGGAATCTCCCGGAACTCAGCTTACCCGAGTTATCTGCAGCACTTTTACGCCCCCAAGAGCCGTCTCCTGAAACAAACCCGATGTCAAGTACCTTCCCATACGAAGGAAGTTCTCGAAGGATCGGACATCGACCATGGGAACCGAGTAGCCGTTTTGAACTAGAGACAGAAATCATGGCACTGCGGACGGCCCAATTAAAGTTAGCCGAGGCGATGGAGTGGTCATTGGAAGTGTTGCAGCGCACTTCGGAAGAACAGGAGCGCAAGTCAGCTCTGAGCTGCCTAGCCTACGTCCAACAAACTTTGCGATACGGCACAACAGTTCTCGACCGTGGAAGGTTGGCGCCGCCCAATTCCCTCATTGACGCCGAAGCTTCACGGAATGATTCGACGGCGGCTGGAACGGTGCCCGATCGTTCCACGAAAGCCGACCTGAGTGAAGCATCTTCGGATATCAGTGGCACAGCGCCTACACCACCACTTCCGAGCCCTTCGGAGAAACCTCAACACCCGTTATCTTCCATGTCGTCGGTGCCATCGACGAGGCCCTTCAGGACTGGCAGCATCAATGTTGGAAGCTCGACTGCCAGTTTCGGAAGAGCCTCCCCATTCTCTCGTCATGAAAGTCGGAATGACACCGGTCCAATGTTTCCGGCGTCACGACCTACCTTCTCCCAGCAGAGTCCACACTCGTCCACGCTAGGTCGGTCTACTGCGGCCACAATGCATATTAGGTCCCCATCGCAACCTCTCACTTCACAATCTCGTTTCCCTGCATCCATTACAACAACGGAGGGTCGACATACCCAATCACGTACTATACACGGTCTGGCCACACCCAGCTTGAAGAGTTCTGAAGACGCCCCTTTTGACCCCCTCGGAGTTCTTCGGTGATGGAACACTTGTGTTGAAATGAACTATAGACCTCAATGCGACGTTTGAAAATTGCACTGCAGTTTGTGACAGTGGGTCGGAATGGCACGTGACTTGAGATGAGTCAGTCAGCCATCACCGATAAGTGATGTTTGAGCGGTGTTCGTGAAGCTTCCGCTTCCTCCTACCGTTTTCGTCCAGTGGGCTATTTGGGAGCTCTCAGGCGACTCTTGTAATGAGAACCGGATCTGAAAGTGGTGGGTAAAGGCGCAGCATTCACTCCTTTAGTAGACTTACAACTGTCATAGTTCACCGTCCTTGCCCTCCGACCCGTTGCAAAAGTCCGAACTACGCAGGTTAGGACCTCTTGTGATCCTTCGAGCATCTCCAGTCTAACAACGAAGTTTCAGATGACACATCCTAACAGAGGGGTCGAATGACAAACACATACAGACCGACTCCCTGCCTCAAGAAATCTTGGTCGACATCTTCTCGCTGTCTCTTCCATGCTTCAAGGAAAACGCAATATCGAACATACTCGAAGCATTACAACGACTCGCGAGTGTATCGCGTCATTGGTACAACCTCGTCATCTCGTCCCCCATCCTTTGGGCTCGTATTTCCGATCGCTATGAAACCGTGCAAGAGCTTGACCTTTTTTTGAAGAGATCCGTCAACGCACACTTATCGATTCACCAGTCGGCGTTTTCCGACTTTCAGGACGTGTTCTGGCGTACTCTGAAGCCACACCTCCATCGGTGCGAGAGGCTCTCTGTTATCGGTGGCACAGACCCAACCCTTATGGGAGAGACAACAGATGGTGGTGCTGCGGTCAAGGGTGAAGATCCGGATCAGGAGCATAGACCAATTCTCACCATCGTTTTCCCCGACTCGATTCACGAAGGCACACCCTATGAAACGAGGTTTCCTGCCGAAACACCTTTGGGATATGTGTACCTCGAGAGATCTTACGTACGATGGAACTCCTGCCGATTATCTAACCTCAAATCGCTCCAACTCATGGATTTAGCTACTAACCCGTCGCTGGCTACCCTGGTCACGGTCTTGGCATCTTCTCCAGCACTTGAATTACTCACCCTGGTGGACGTCAAGCCCGGCATGGACATCCTCGTTCCAGCAGAGTGCACTCTACCGTCGATGAAACACCTCGCCATTATCAGAGTCCCGACTGCAGCAGCTTCCTTTCTCTTATCGCATCTCCCCCTCGCTCGATGTCGTCATCTTCGTATCTCTGGCACAGAGGTGTCACCTGCGGATATCTGCGTATCCAATCCGTCACTCTCTGAAGCGTTCACATGCCTCCTGCGCGAGGCGCGCAACATCAGGCTGCGCCTTTTCCCCGAACCCCCGATGCGAGTTACCATCGACAGCACGTCACCAAGTTTGGTTGAAACAGAACGTCTACTCTGGCCAATGCGGATTGACTGCTTCGAGGACGGTAGCGGGTTACTCCTCAAGGCGACGGAGCCTGCGGACGTCTTGGGTGTACTGGAGTATTTCATCGCCCTGCAATAAAACAATGGATGCATCACACCCACGACGTTTTCGTTTGAAATTTTGTACCAAAGCCCAGCAGAACTCCCACCTCAGGTATCAGAATCCATTCTAAGCCGCCTGCCCAACATTGTCGAGATACGTTATCAAGGCATTCCATGCCACCACACGCAAGACATGCTACAGATCCTGACTACACCACGGACATCGATAACTGGGGAGGTACATTGGCCGTGCCCGCACCTTTCTTCGCTGGACCTCGGGGGGACGTGGGATGAACTTGATATTCCCAACGTAGCGGAGCGCGTCGCCAAACGTTGGAGTAGCTCTGATTCACCCAAAAAACTCGATTCACTTCGCTTGAACATTCCATTTAGAACGGAACCCTACCTGGGGCTTAGGAGGAAGTTCGTGGACGCATTCCGACCTGCTTTGACGGACGAAGCCTACAAACGTCTTCGCTGAGTACAGGCCCTCTTTATTACTGACATGTTGCAATACGTCGCGTAGATTTACACGATTTAACAAGTGTGTTCTTGGTATATGTACAACGAGGGATACCCAAGGTGGAGTAGATGGAACGTGAACGGTTTGCCCTTGGGCTTCCAATGCAGAACGAGTACCCTAATACCTACTACGACTCCGAGGACTGCTCTGCGATAGCGGGCTTCACCGCTGCTTTTACCTCATCCCGGTCCGCCGTGGAAGTTTCAACATCAAACGTGTGGAGCTTAGTGGGCCGTTTCGTCGTTTCGTCAGACTCCGAACGAGTGTCGGATTCACCGCCTGCACTCGAGTCCGACGGCTGAGATACACCCCACCGCGACTTGACAAAGTCGGCCGTCTCTTCCAAATCCATCTCCCACTTCGATACTGTGAGTTCGGTAAGCAGTGGACAGAGCCAATGCGTCTGGTTCTCTTGGTCGCTCTGCGGGGCGGCTAGGTATCGTAGTGCAGCTGCCACATCGATGTCTTGGGACTTGAAGCGAAGGGACGTAAGGTTGGGGAGATGGTGGAAGATCGAAGTCGGCACGGTGTTCAAAGAGGCGGGCGTGGATCGTTCGGGATTGTCGAACGAGATCGTGACAGGTACGGTGGTAGTAGCGTCTCCGATAAGGGAAGTCACATTGTCCAAGAGCTCCATGACGTTAGGGGTCTTGAAGGTAAGACCGATCCCATCGTTGGCTTCTGTGGAATAACCCCAGTGTTCGTGGTATACCAAGTAAGGATAGAGCCTGGGTTGGAAGTTCTCCAATTCCACACGAGGATCTTCCGATGCACCGGTCCAGACGCGGACGTGGATTGGCCGGCCAATTCGTAACAGGGAAGCCATGGCTGTTCGTATGGATTGATCGGTGGTATTGGCGAACGACAAAGGGACATCATCGGCACATATGTGGCGGTATCGTGATGGCGAAAGATGGGATAGGAGGAACGTTGACAATTGGCGCGGAATTCGAGTAAAACCGAATAGTTTTGGTCCGGGGAGCGTCAGACAGTCGTTTTCGGCCGACCTGACATCGGCCCAACCGTTCGAGACGTCGGTCGAGTTTGACTCGAGATCGCAGAGGATGAGGACTTCGAGCTCTGGTGACGAGGCGATCATGCTAAGGATACAGGAGAAGGAAGGGGTTCCGGAGTGTTGGTTCATGTTGTAGAGTTGCAGATTGCGGAGGCGTGAGAGATGACATGAGCCCCATACCAATCGTCCCCCCTCAAAGGACACCCGCCGGAGTGCGGAATGTTGTGGTATGCTGACGACCTTTGCATCCCCTTCTCGGTAACAGACGAGTTGTACTGACGTCGGTGGTTCATCCTTCTCGATCTGGGCTGGTGAATCGGACGAATCCTTTGCTTCCTCTGTCGGGGATGGTGGTATGCCATGTTCGGCCTTGTATTCTAGTGTTGATAACCGGGGAAGGTGTGGTTCCATGCGTTCCCAGAACGCCCACGTGTTGCTGTAGCGTTCCCGGTAATGGACATTGAGGGGAGCTGATCCAGATTTCCGAAGGAAGAGTTCGAGAATACTTGTTGAGTACTCGTTGGAGATGTGAGCCCACAACGTTGGTGATGATATGATGGTATCAAACCAGTACCGGGAAACACTGGCCAGGTTTCTGAGTTCGTCTACAAGATTCGTTGCCGAAAAGTCCAGAAAGAGTGACAGGATATGGATGAAGATCTCGCCAGGGAGGTTGTGTATCCGCACGCAATTGTTTCGGAACCGTTTGAGCTTCAGCGATCGGCGGGACATGGCATTCGCGAAGGCATCAACAACCGTCTGAATCCGTAATATGCATTCGTCCAGTTCGACCATTGAATCCTCGGATGGAACTGATGGGCATCTGTGGTTAAGCGCGGTCATGACCATTTGTGGTTAAACTTGACCGAGACGATCGCTCACATCCCATTCTCCTTGTAAAGGCTTCCCAAAAGAGTCTCAGCCGCTTGTTGTAGCGCTGCTTCGGATGGAGGTTTCATCACGAGGTGCGGATGGAAGGTGCAAGGAGATGGCGGGATATGGAGACCAAGAACGCGTGGCTGTGACCGTCACGACCGCTGAGTCACGATGATGAATGCCGGCGGTTTAATCAACCCGAGAACACGAGCGTACAACGCAGCAGCAGGGCATGGGTAGACCTACCAAAACGTTGAAAACCTTGGAGAAATCGTGAGTCAGAAGCGTGTCACTGAGTTGGTGCCACCTGTGCAATGTATTTCACCCAATCTGCACCGCTCACCTTTGTCGCCATACCAACTAGGGCAACTTTATTTACAGTTTTTGGTTCGCTTGTGACACTGCTTCTTGGACGATTTACGGTGGTCATTTAGGTTGAGGCCTGACGGTTTGCACGAATCAGACCCGCTCAGTCAACAGGGCGCGACATACAGCCAAATAACACCCACTTATTATCTAAGAATTCGGCCGAAAACCGCAGGAGGACATTGATAACCAAAAAGGAAGATTCCACTAGTAAAATGGTGCTGAATGTCATCCGCGTCATCAAAAAGTGACAGATTGGAAGTCGCCGCGAAACGGCGAGGTCGTGTTGCCCAATCCGGCTCGAATACCTCGTCGATGGCGTCCTTGTCTCCCCAGGATGCGAGAGTGTCGGGGGATCTCTTATCACTCTAGAGTACATTGAGACTATTCACTCCTAGTTCGGACTTTGCGCATGTCGCAGCTAGCCGCGTGGGTTTAGTCAGCGAATTGCATCAACGTATGAAGACTACACAAAATAACAAGGTATCACGGCAAAATCTGCCCATTTAACTGGTATTTCATGAAACCAGGTTCAGGGTAGTACTGAGCGCGTACAGTCCGACCCCCAAAGAACCGTCCATCCAGTTCACGTACCGTTTTCCAAGCCCCTACAGGCCCGGAAAACTGAACGAATATTCTGACATGCAGTTCGGGTTCAGCAGGGAGCGGATCAACTGCATGGACAATAACGCGCTCCACAACGCCATGCTTGGAACATTCCGCGCCTGCACCCACAAGGATATTCGATCAGCGATGCAACCTAAAGAAGCAATAGCCAGACATACCAATATCCTCTCTCAGATCCTCATCATCCAGATCCTCCAAGCCGACAATATTCGTAAGGACCACGATCCGACTGGGTTCTCCCCACCTTTCTCGCTCCTCCTTTCCTTTCTCGGGGTTTGAATTGATGATACGGTTTATACCACCAGCACCAGCACCAATGCCACTTGGACCTGCACTGGTTGCAGGGGTGAATTGAGTGGCACCAGCCTTGAACTTAGGTGCCTTAGCCTTAGCCTTGGCTTGCTCAACCGTAAGAGGTTCGACAAGACCCGAAGAACCGGAGCTCCCAAGTCCTATTCCCTGACCTAAAATGATGTTCTCAGCTACATATGGTAACCCCAAGCGACGGTGA
>WSTW01000439.1:0-13773 GCA_019632305.1 Tulasnella sp. 403
GCTTGAGAATATTTCATCGCATAGGTACTTCACGCCCACGATGTCTTAGTGTGAGTACATTTTGTATATCAAGTTACAAGACTGAAGTTCGTGGTTACAGAATCTCCGCACGCAATTTCCTAAATGTGCCTCCCCAACCGGCGGCATCCGGTCTCCCTCCGTGCGCTTAGCTAGCACCCGACCACATTACCAGACGCTACCCCCACACATGCAGAAGTACCAAGAGACCTACCGAGCTAGAAATCGTACATTAGGGATGTACACTGTCGCTGTTGTATGTCCATGTCACCGCCTATTTCTTGCCCTCCGACATCACCTAATGTACCTTTCTAGATTCTCTTCGTAGGTGGCGCTTCATACGCGGCCGTACCCGCATATCGCGCCTTCTGCTCTGCAACTGGCTACAATGGGACACCCATGACGTCCAGCAGATTTGACGAGAGCCGCCTCGTTCCACTGACAGAGGCAAAAAGCATCAAAGTGCATTTTAACGCGGATAAATCCTCGTCACTCCCTTGGTCGTTTGTCCCCCAGCAGAAATTCGTGGTCGTCAAACCGGGCGAGACGAGTCTGGCGTTCTATAAAGCAAAGAATTTGTCGAAAGAGGATATCATTGGGATTGCCACGTATAATGTGACTCCTGCCAAGGTATGCCTTGACTCTATGCTAGGTCGGGAGAAGTGTTTGCTGATTGAACCATCCGTAGATTGCACCCTATTTTTCCAAAGTGGAGTGTTTCTGCTTTGAAGAGCAGAAATTGATCGCAGGGGAAGAAGTCGATATGCCTATCCTATTCTTCATCGACAAGGACTGTCTAGAAGATGATAATATGAAAGATATCGACGATGTGGTCTTGTCGTATACGTTCTTCAAGTGGGTCGCTGCGTCCTTTGCCCCTCTTCCGTTCGTCTAACATTTAACCGGGCGTTTTAGGGCACGACGGAATGCAAGGGGTCACCTCGAACCTGACGCGGAAAACTCGGTTGTGCAAGCATCTTTAGGATTTGAAGAGTACGACAATGTAGACCCGAATGCTCGGAAGCCATAGTCTTTGCATAATCACAAACAATAGCACCCAGCTCAAAGGTCTTGGACTCGCCCTTGACGATGTCTCGAGCACGAGTTAGTGGGATTGCCGCTCGGAATAGGAGGTGAACACGTGCCAAGCGGACAAGCCATGACTAGGATGAGCGTCCGAGACCGGGGCGGCTTCTCCCCTAAATCAAAGCATTTTTTTTCTGTGACCTATTGACGCCCAGGACAGACAGCAAGTACGTACTACGCGATTATTATGGGGTGTCATTTACCGGAAATCCAGCATCAAGGCAGAATGGGCGATCAAAGCTTGGACGAAGCGATTCGACCTGCTGGGGCAGATTTGATACTGCTCTCATGAGCGTTTTTTTCCAGCCAGGTCCGGGGGTAGCCAGCGTGAGTAGAATGTCCAAATTTAGTCTAACGCCGCGGCACCCCGAGCGCAGCGCCAACCCCGGTATCTTACGGACCCTCCCAAAAACGGATCCATCGGCGTTTAATACTGCCAAGGCTGTCCCCTATTGGCCCGTATTTATACTCAGAGGTACAGACTCACCGCGCTCCATCCACCGCTTTCCACCACCTGTTCTGCTAATGAGTGACACACCAGGCTTAACCCAAGAGCAAATTCAAGAATCGACGAATCGTATCCGTGAAGCGCTCAGAAGCCTTCGCCTCAACGACGTTGCTTCTCTTACGCAACACGTGAACGACGTCCATGGACCTATCTCGGCCCGTGTCCAGTGGTTCAGGGAGTCGGTGGTCGGAAATACCAAACGGTATTTCACATATCTCAGGCAGACGTGGACTACGGTTTTCAAGAGGTTTGTCCATGAGTTCCAACGTGGCATATACTACAAGAAAGCTGATGTGAAATTTGGGGAACAGTGTCCGCGATGGATCGTTGGGTAAGACGTCGCCGTCTCTTAGTTTTTTCTTCTTTTTTTGCTGCGATCTGACTCATGGATCTAGGCTTTCCTGGAAGCGTTACTACCATCTTTTTCGCTATCACCACCTCGTTCCTCCTTGCGGGCGTTTGGTTGTGGTGCCTCATTTCGACTGCTCCACCCGCAGTATTCCTGTACAAGATCGTGTCTACTATCTACACCAGAAGCCCGAACGGCATCAGCCTGGTTAATTTCAGTATGTTTATCCTTCACACGTGGGACAATCTCATGCATATACCTAACTTACCCCACTTGCACGTTCCAATAGTGAACCCAAACATCTTTCGTTGGCTCACCCAGAATGAAGCGAACTTTGGAAAAGCCAAGCTCGCTACCCCGCCCAACCCGAACGGCTATAATCCACGGACATTTGATCTCGACATCGCCAAATTATTGTTCGTGCACGCGACAATTTCCTTGTGTCGTCGTTACTGACGGTCTGCAACCCCCCCTCGCGCGATAGAATGCAAATCAGTGCGCTAATGTATGAACGAGACAACCCCGGTAGACAAGTCGTCAGTAATATGCAACAATGCCTCGATAATGTGGGCGAACAACCACCCGATCCCGCTGAGCCCGAGCATCTCCTAGTTGGCGGGGCTCAAGTTCAGCATGTCAAGACCACGTTTGAAATTAAAGAGGAAAAGTCAAGGGGTACCATCGATCAATGGGCGGCCGAGTATGACGTGTGCTTCGAACCCGTGTCTGAGCTCGCGTCCCTATCGCAAGCGTTTTGTTCGGTATTTTGGGACCCTGCGTCTACCTGGATCGTGGTGGCGTTTAAGTAAGTGGCTATTTTGTTCGCCTCGTCCTTCGGAGAAGCCCTAAAGTCGCCGTTGTCATGATAGGGGAACAGATCCGCGGTCGTTCCAGGAATGGGTGACAGACTTTACTGTGTTGTTCACTGAAGCCACGCCGGAGCTGCCTGACTTAAACTGGGGTGAGTGTATTCGTCTAGGAGTTGTGAAGGGGTTACTAAGGGGGTAATGAACACAGTACACCAGGGGTTCAAGGAGGTGAGCTGCGGTACTTTCACGACGTTATACGGGTAGTGATAGTATGCACGCTGCAGAGGCTATTCCCTTCTGGATCCGGGAACTACCAGCAGACTCCCTGGGGTAGGCGTCTGGGGTCATCGCGTCTTCATGAGATCGCTGACTAACTCCCACCCTTAGATACCATTGCGGCTTCGATCCAAGTCGTTGCTGACGAACTCGCGCGTTTCCATCCAAAGGGGACCAAATGTAACGTTTGGTAAGTTCATATCGGGATATGCGGAAATATCGATGTTTTCTAACTACCGGCAAGGTTCACTGGCCATTCCCTCGGAACCGCAATAGCTACTATGGCGTATGCCAAGATTCTTTTATCCCTGAATGGTAAAATAGGGGAGAATGCGATCCTCCGCGATGCGTACCTCTTCGCGACACCCGTCACGGTTGACTTCCTCAGTCGTATGAGTACGTGGTCCTAACCAGCGCTCCTATTCCTCCTCTAATAACGCATTCTACCCAACAGGATTTAATTCCCGGATATATGTTCCGAAAGAAATCTCTCGCACCATATGGCGAGTGACGAACCGGGATGACTTTGTAGCCACAGGCTTGCCCTCGTTTGGTGATTTGGATGATTATGACCTAGGTTCTCGTAAGCCTCCAATGTCCTCCTAGCTTTAGCCCAGTGGAGCTAACATCCCTAATTCATTCCAAGACAACTTACTCGGGTTCAGCCACCTCGGCATTGAACTTTTCATGAAAACCCGTCCCGAGTCCTGTCAAATTGAGGGAAACATCATCTCGGACCAACCCGAATTCGGCGTTGAGGTCGGATCGAATTTCTCCCCTCAACAACTTGTGGAGCTTCGTACTTCGGCGCAGAAGAGAGGCTTGACAACGGCGGCGTTTTGGGTGGGGATACAAAAGATACCGATCTTAGGGCGCTTTGCGGCGCATGCTGGGACGAATGTGAGTTTGCTCGATGAGTCCTCCAGGTCACCATCGAGACTAATTTTGTTTCTAGTATTATGATCAATTGGATCTGATTGCCACTGGTCAAGCTGTTGCGAAACAATAGTAGGGGATTGTCATACACCCTACCATACCTCTGCAGGTTGCTCATTCGCCATTGCTACCTATCCACAATTACGATCGACCTGATGACTGCTTTGATTGTTTCCTTACTTCCGAGCTCGTTCTTGCCCCAACCTCCAGTACTACCTCAGTGTCATTGGTCAAGGCTCATCTTACGATACAATCACGGCCGTGTTGCCGCGAGCCGAGCCCCGCCAAGGTTCCGCGCGCTCCAGGGCCATTGCTTGTCCGAAGATCACGTGAACTGCCCGCACGACAAGGCTGTTACACACGATTAAGTGAGGGATGTTCTTGACTACGCTTCCGTTGAGATCCCACGGAGCTTAGCCTCCCTGCGTCAGACCTTCGTCACGTTTGCTGGATTTGGGAGTGTAGTGGGGACGATGCTGGGCCGCCTATTGCGGACGAGTTTTACCGGAAGATGTCGCCGAAGAAGACAGGAGGGAACGTTGACAACACCATGTCGGCGCAAGCGTTGCATGGAGCGACGAGGGGACTTTGGAAGGATAGGTTTCCTTTAGCTGTTTGGATCAATTTTGTACACTGGGGAGCATGATTACTATTGGTGTGATTCCGCTGGGGTTGGAAACCCCGTTCATGTACATTCATGATTATATAACGTACATGAATAACAAAGGACGTCAACTGCCGTACATCGCAACATGCGCGAGACGATCAGAGGAACGAGAAGAACGAACGGCAAGGGGATGTCAGCTCTTCGGAGGCGGAATGGTGCGGAGTTAGAGTGGCGAAAAGTCCGAACCTACGAGGTCCTTCAACAACGTCTTCCAGTCCAGCTGTCGTTGCTATGCATTCGGCACTGAAACTCCCCGAGATTCTCCTCCTCATCTTTGATGAGCTCGAGTCACGTTCTCTCGGAGATGTTTCTCTGGTCTGCTCATGCTGGGCACCACCGGCTCTGTCAACCAAATGGGCGAAGAGCGCGATTAGGTTGCAGACGTTGATTGAAGACTTTAGATTGATTACTAGGCCATCCACTTCTGCAGGCGATCAGGTACGCACCATAAATTTTGGCAGATGCAACTGGATCTGACAAGAATCCACTCGTATCGTGACAGGCCGCCTTGGTCCACCGTTCCGAAGAACTAGGACGTATGCCAATGTCAACTGCGGATTTCCTTGCCTTTTCCCACAAAATCCAGAAGCTCCTCATTGATCGTGAATTTCCATTGCCAGGGGATGACGCGGCGTTCCAAGAACTCTCGAAACAAGAGATTCGGGATATGAATATGCTTTTGCAAGGCAGAGCGCTCCTACCTAACCTTCGTGACATTGACTACAGGAACCCAAGCTTTGGGGACACTGTCGGGATGGCCCTTGAAACGAGCTCTCGTATTGGGACCTTTAAGGCCTACATCCCTACGACCCCTCATACCCCCCCCCCCCCCCCCGATCGAGAAGTGGGTTCAATTACTCTCTAGTCGCCCTTCGCTCCACCGGTTCCTACTGTATGCACCTCTTCCTGTCACTCCTATTGATTTCACCCGGTGCCGCCATCTCCAGCGTCTCGATCTCCGCGATGATGGCCACACTCCAGCTAGCTACGGGTGGTGGTTAATGCTTTCGGAGTGCAAGGAGTTGCGGACGCTGTACTTGACGCTCAAGCTGATGCCCCGTCTCCCTGTCTCTCACCCAAGAGTCTCCTTCCACTCTCTCCAATCGCTCACCATTTGCTCACCCAGTGCCCTATGGCTTCTGCTGCACTCCACAATACCGTTGCTCTCGGAATTGGTAGTGGCAAGTAACGGCATGGGGAGTGGGGGTTTCAGCAACCTTACAGGACATCTCAAACAACATTCTCCGTATCTAAAGGCACTATCTATCCCATGCCTTCATGTCGACTCTACATTTCTCATGGATGACTCAATCCCGGCGCTGCTTGCCGACTTCAAACTCAGGGAGCTGTCGTTAAGGGGGGTGGTCGATACTACTATTCTTCCCGACGACAGGAAAACGTTCATTTTGGAGCATTGGGCACCCTTGTTGGATAACCTCGATTCTTTCGGATTTGATCTCCGCTTCCTGATACGGGGTCGTATATCTGTTGCGACCGAGGAGACTCTCGTGGCGATACTGAAATGCGCAAAGCGGCTGAAGCAACTGCGGATCGCGGTTGACAAGTTTGAACCATGTCGCTTTGTGGGACGGCTAGAAAAAGAATGTGGAAGAGTACCCGTCCCCGGGTTGCGATATCTTAGGATTAGCGTCGATGAGAGCCTTTTGGATAGGGCGAGCGCTGAAGAAGCCCCGCGGAATGCGTTTCTAGGATTGCGACTCGGAACCGCCATTGTATGGTCGAAATGCTCATCAGAAGTCCCCTACCACAAGTAGCAGCTGCTGGCTCAGGTGAGGAACTTGCTGATGAGTCGGAATAGCTGTGATGTATCCCGGTATTCCTAGTCTAGCTTCTTCTCCACCTCGCTTTGGGCACCTGCGGCACTGCGCTGTAATGATTTACACTCGGCGAGGGGAACAATGTCGTTGCACGATCGATACAATAGGCAGTATGCCATTCTACTGATTTTGATTTTTCATTCCTTTTCATCGCGGGGTAACTTCCACTCTGGCTGCAACCGCCCTGCGAGGTTACTCACGGGACCCGACAGTCCTGCCTGGCTCTGGAAGCTTTCAAGGAAGTTCTTGATCAAGTTGTAGTCCATTCCGGCTTCTTCGACGTCTCTTTCGCGTATGTTGGTGTCCTCGTCGTCCTCGTCGTCGCTGCGTTGCAAAGCGGCGCGAAGCTCGGCATCCATGGCGGCGTCAAGATCCTCTTCGTCCTCTTCTTTGATGGTTTCCTTTCCTTTCCCTTTACCATTTGGGGAAGAGACGGATGTAAGGGGCTTTGTCTTCACGGGATCCGACTGTCCGCTTTGCTTGGTTTCCTGCCGCGTGCGACGAGTTTTCTCCAGTTCGGCTTCCATAGCCTCCATAACTGCCTCGAATGAGTCCAGATTAGGATTGCGAATCCTCGGTTGGACAGATTCTGCGGGCTGTTTTGACGCTGGCGCTGGTGAAGGATCCGATATGGCATCGAAGAACTTGACGGATTTGTCTTTGAGTTTACCTTCTGTTGCCTTTGACAGCTCTGGAGTTGCTTTAGATGATTCAGGGACAAAGGCTAGATAATGACAAGGCACAGGTTAACCCTATACGGCAAACTTAGAATTAGACTTACCTCCCCGGCCTTTGCGATCATCGACTATCTGCGTCCACATGGTATCGGTGATCCCCAGCGCCTCCCGTGAGAACTTGAGAAACTCCTCCTGTTCGTCTTCCATATTGATATCAATATCGTGGCTCACGCCCCCGACGACCTGTGGTGCTTCGTCGTCCGAACCACCCTCGGCTTCGCGTAACGCATCAAGAGCGTGTTTTACGTCGTCTCCCGTTTCCTCTTCACCAGAGTCGGTTTCATCATCCGAATCGACCCCATCGAATTTGTCTCGCATTAAGATAGGCTTTCGTATACGCCGCGTTTCGCCATTAGGCAGTGTCCGAGTCTCACTGTCGAGTGTGACAGGCAAGGTTTTCCGAGATACCGAAGGTGGGTCTGTGACTTGCTCCAAGGAAGGTATTTTGCCGTAATCCGCGGGGTCCAGCGGTGCGACAAGGCGGTCCAGCGCTTCTTGCCGATCCTTCGTGGGGTCAACCTCGCTGTCGGCATCGGATGTAGCTGGATCAGAGAGTTCTAGATCGTCATCGTCCTCGCCCTCATCTGAAGGTGCATCGCTTTCAAAGAGATATGCGCGTGGTGAGTCCATACCGCTGATTCTTGCCAAAAAATGAAGACACGTGGGGGTACTCACTCTTCGAAGAGTGCACCTTCAATATCACCTTTGCCGCGTACAAATTTGTTCACTTTCTCAGCCAGGGAACCCAGCTTTTCAGCTTGCCTTTGTGCTTCTGCGTCTTCATTGCCTAGTTTGGCGTTGTTCGGGGTGTCGAGGTCCATAGCAGACGACGCTTGCCGACCGCTCTCAAGTGTCCGTTCAAGCTCCTCCGGAGTGACAGTCATCCATTGATCCGAGTCTTCTTCAACGTCGACTGTACTGGAAGACAGGACGGAATCTTTATACGGCGTCGCAAGGGATATCGCTTCATCAACCATAGCGGTGAAAGAAGGTCGATTAGCGTTCCTATAAAACGGATGTTAGCTCTGGTTTCTATGACCAAGGGGGACGGATGTCTTACTCTTTCTTTCGTACCTCAACCCATTTCTTCGCCGCTTTCGACTCAAGATCGTTCCATTTCGCTGACCCTTCCACTTCCGTTGAAGGGAAGTACTCAGCACGTTTCAAACTGTCGAGGTACGATTTGTACGCGGGATCTCGACGCAATGCGTCTTTCAGCGCTTCAGTCTAGTCCCAACAGCGCCACTGAGAATACTAATTATAATCCACCGGATGAACACTTACCGATTCAGAGCCTCCTTGATTGGCAAGTGGTTTAGATCTGTTCTCAGCGTACAGCATCTCGAATCCACATGCCTAGATCCAAGGGGGTTCTTAGAGATGGAAATGAATGGAAGAGGGTTGGACACTTACCACCTTCATACCCACATCCTTCCATCGCCATTCCTTAGATCCTTCAGCCTCCGACCATTTCCCAAACACCTTTGGGAGATGGAACTTTTGACCCATCAACTGGGCATATGCAGTACGCGTCATGGTGACGTTTGTATACACAGAAGTGCTTGGAGGGAAGCGAGCCATTTTCGCAACCGCCTAGAAATTACGACTCAAAACATATCAAAAGCTCGCTTATGAAATGACATACCCTAAGTTGTAATGCATCGCGCGTGTAAAACGCCTCTATGGACTTTTGAACGAGGGAGGGGTTTCGCGAAAGGGCGAATACAATGTCGGCAGGCAAAAATGCTCTCGTTTTGTGCATGTGCTGAGGAAATACCGCCGGGTAGCTAGAGAGAAAGTGTGAAATCGTCAGACCACGTGCGCGATGACCGCTCGGAGCTACGTACCCCTTAATCTTGCGTTGAATAGCAGCTTGAACGGCTTCGTCTGCCTTGGTACGTACGTTCGTATTTCGTACAAGACGTAAAGCGTGCTCTATCGTAATATACGAGTTTGGTTCCGTCACATCCTCGGTGTCGCTATCCCCATGGCGGGGTAACTTTCGCTTGACACTGTAAGATTTGGCGGTAGGAGGAGAGACATGTTCAAGCGGGATGAGATGGAGAGAAGATTGATATATCCATACCTACCGCGCAGTATACCCATCAGCTGGTGATCAAGGTGGGAATCGAGGAGGATGAGCTGCGCCTACCCGGTTTTCCGCATTCTCGGGCGCCACCCATTTTGGGAGATGTTCCGCGGCTTCAATAAGGAGAAACTCCCCGTCGGTGTCATACACGCTGAAATCAATTATTTAAGCACTCACGTTGAGCGTCGGTCTTGAATGATGTCAATTTGCATACCTTATTACGACATCCCACTTTTGGCTTACTTGAGTCAACAGCCAAACAGTACACCACTCATCGTCTACACAATCCCCGACGCGTATAGTTCCTTCGAGGTGGGTTCCCCCAGACTGTTGAGACGCGTTTTCCGCAACGTGTAGTTCGAATGAATCCCGGTGCCATATGTGGTTAGAGGGGAGAAGGACGTCATTGACATAGGTCAAGATCAGCGTTGAAAGAGCCGTAAGAGATATGTCGCTCTCGTGGTTGGGGTATATCGTGTAAACTACCGTGTCTTCGGCTATCGTCGGCGGTCTGTTGAATAGGTCCATCGGAGCGTTGGTGGGTGTGGTTCGTTGCGGAATGGCGAAGCGAACACAAACACGGAGATGTTCGACAACATCACACCACCCGAAGCGTCGGTATGCCACGTTCGGCCCCACCGCAATTTCCAACGCGAAGCCCCGCAGTGCTGCAGCGTTGCGTGTCGCAGGTTCTGTTGGAGCGTTGATTATCGCGAGTTTTCAATGTGCAATCCTCGCAGCGAAGCCTCGTTCCGGCCTCGCCTGGTCGTGCGATAACGGTCTGGCCGTGAATCCCACAGCTCGATTTATACCGACTTCCCACTCTCGCTCCCAACAGCGCTTCCACCTCGCAATCTCGCATTTCACCTTCATCTAACCTTCCTCTTCACCCCTTCAAATATATATCCTTGCTCCTCCCTTTCTCCCTCTTATCGATTTTCTTTGATCCCGCTTCACCATGCCTCCTCGTCTCATCTTCGTCCCCCCCTTGGGCTCCACCACCAAAGTCCCCCTCAGTCACGCATGCTCCGATTCTATCACTTTCAAAATCTACTGCACCCTCACTTCTGACTGGTTCACGAAGCTCCGCAATGAGGGCAAAAGCATCGAGGTCTGGTCCGATCTCCCCGGCGCTGGTCGCAGCAGAGGGCAGTGGGGCGAGATGCCCTTCCTCGAGCAAACCAAAACTGCGAGGTCCTCGCAATCTTCTTCGAACTCGAGCATCGCCGGTTCCGACGGGCTCGTTGTCTCCCTTCTGTCACCAGAGGAGGAGGTGACTTCTAGGGATGACGTAGTTCCGACCAGCAGGAAGGACGGAAGAGTCACTCTCGTCGCCACATACACCGTTCCCCAGATCTACTCCCACTACTCGTACACTTTCCGTATCGCCGGTCTTAATGGCCGCGTCGAATGGCTCGGAACGATGGGGACCAATGGTGTCGTGATCGTTGGCGAGCCCGGCCACCGATCCGGTTTTGATGAACACACTGCCGCCGTTGGCCAGTGGAGTTCGCCTGGCAGAAAGTGGGAACGTGCTACCGATACGGAGACGATCGTCGAAATCGGCAGGTTCAAGAACGTGGAAATGGTCGGGTGGGCATTCGCACGTGGAGGGTGAGTCCATACATTCTTGCACCCTTCTACCGCATCGACTGATTCAATCCGAATCTAGATTCAGCGAGAAGGTCACATCGCTGAACACAACCGGACCTGCTAACCTGTTCTTGTTGCATCCGCGACACGATGCGGTCCTTGCGTCAAGACCGTTTACGGACCCACCCTCGTCTCTTGTTATCTACTCGCCCGGCAACTCAACCGTCCTGTGCAACGATGGAACCCTGATGACTCATGCACGCGAGGTGTTCATCAAGGAGTTCGACCCGAATACGTTCCACGCGGACCTCCAAACCGCCACGGCGCAGGACTGGGAGGTACTCGACGTACCCGACGCACGCGCTACCAACTTCCTGGTTCTCAAAGCGACTGCTGGCCTACCTAACGCGGGTGGTTTGCTTCCGTCGTCTACACCCGTGGATGTAACCATCGTTCCGTCCGTCGCGGCCGACACGCTTCCAGCTGTTGCTACGGTATCCTTCCCTCTATCTCAACTTTGCCAGCTCCAGCCCAATAGCCCTTCGAGCATGATCTACACCGTTGCAAACGACTGTGTTAGCGTTATCGACTTGACGGCTCCCGAGTCCCAAGATGCCGAAAATTTGTCTGTCGTCGTTGGGCGGGATGGCGGCCAGATGCTCATCGTCCCCGGATATCAGATTGGGTCTAAGGATGGCGTTGTGGACAACAGTGCCGAAGAGGTGGAGTCTAGCCCGAATGATATATGGGAGGTCGGAGTCTTGGATCCGGCCATCGCTGCCATGACTATCGCACCCGACGTACCGCCTCCCCCTCCTTCGCTCGCACCCATCCACCCTCATGTACCTTCGCATGTGGAGGAAGATGGCGTCAACCTGGCTACACCCAACGCCGAGGACGCTGCATTCGTTCCCCCTCCACCCGAGCCTCTTTCTGTCGCCACTGCCACTAGTGAGGAACCAGCCGACGACAAAGAACCTTCACCAACCTCGACCATCGTTGAACCCGTCGAGCAACCGGTTGCCCCAGCAGAAACTGCGGTCGTCAAAACCCCAAAACCACTGGCCACCCTCGAAACGGCCGGCTTGGGTATGATCTTATTCGAGGCCCTTCTCGCATCGATCCAGCTCGCGCTGAGCCTCTGGCTCGCTTTCTTGGCAAGTTTTGCGAAGCGAGAGAAACCGAAGCCGGCTGCAGCGACGCTCGTGAAGATCGCCGAGGCGGCGGCTGCAGTTGGCAAGCCTGCGGTGGCTGAGAAAGTCACTGGTCACGAGGAAACCTTGACGACCGATCAACCGGCCGTTTCGGAGTCTGTTTCTGAGCCTGCCAAAGTCGAGCAGTCTGAGACGCCCGGCGAGAAGGACGTGGCTGCAGCATCGTCTGGCGAGGTTCACCCTCAGAGACCGAAACTCACAGCGAGCAAGTCGATCCTCACGCCACCGATAACACCTCCTTTGTCTCCCTTGGTCATGCTTGCCAATAGGCTGGCTGCTGGTGGTGATGCGACCGCACCCCCATCTGAAGAGCACCAACGTTATAGCATGAAGACCAAGTTGGCTTTCTCCCTTCCGTCCAACGCGAACAAGTTCTCTTTCGCCTTGTACCACCGTGTCACGGCTCTGGCTGGAGGAGCTTCTCGTGACGAAGGCCGGATCGCGAATAGAGAAGCCTTGAGAAACCTCAAGATCCACCTGGACGGAAAAGAGCTGAGTTTGTTTGCGAACGAGGAGGATGACGACGTCTTTGCTCCAGACGTCAGGTCCACCGGCTGGGGGGCTGGGAGGTGGATTGTTGAGGTCGACGCGAGGGAGAAGAGAGAAGGTACGGTGGAGGTCGCCGTTTTCTGATTTAGAGTTTAGACTGGGGAGGTCAGGAGGGGTGCTGAAAACTTGTCAGAGAGACAGATGATGCGCAACGAGTTGGATCGTGGCGCGATTTTTAGACGATTGGCATTCACGTTTACGATTTTTTTGTACGACACATACGCACTTGCACATACGAATACTGTTGTACGTACCTAGGTCATCTCAATCATCACCCACATTATCGCTGTACCAAGAAACACCTTTCGAAGTTCCAGCGTCTAGCGGTCAGGGGGACTCGGGAATAGCTTCAATCAGCACGCGTTCTTGCGTCATCTCAACCAGAAAACATCCCCGCCCGTTGAGTTTTACAACAAACAACGGCTTGCACATAGTCGCTTTGGAGATGGCGAGGCAGAGGCAATCAAATTGTCCGCCGGGGATCATGACGCACGGGGGCGGATGCTGAGGCTGTCGAGGACCTGGGACCCGGCCGTGGCAGGCGTTCAAATCCTAACAGCAGCGACAAATGTGTACGACTGAATAGTTTCTCCTCACGGAAACCAGTCAGCAGGAAATGGGCACGTCATCGCAAATTCGCGTGCAGAGGTGCAGCTGAGCAAAATCACGAGGTGGACCGTTCGACCTGAGCCCCAATTGGCCTCGTTCCCGTGCAGTGCAGTATTACGGCACACGAAGGACCAAATACTTGAGCCTAAAGAGCTTTGTCAAAGCGGGTGACTGATCGCCTGTGGGTTTTAAAGTTAGAGGGTGTGTGCGTACCATACTGGTCTCGTCCCAAAACGAGTTTAGCGAAAGGGTGAAAGCCAAGAGGGGATTTGTATAGAACGGGGACCTGAGTTGCAGATTGAATGTCTTGCGCATGTCGTGGGTCAAGGAGTGCAAGTAAGTTTGGCGGCTGCTGAACATCGAATTCATTTCGCGCATACGTACGAGCCGGTGAAATCGGAAGGCTTCAGGTGGGTGTCGTCGTTCACCGGAGGTACTCATGGACACGACCCTGCCTTTCCGAAGGGAGATGTTGAGAAGTCAGTTTCGGCTATC
>WSTW01000044.1:1249-13115 GCA_019632305.1 Tulasnella sp. 403
TCTGCCTCACAGAGTCCTCTCAGTACTGGCTTGTAGCTATAAATAGCATTCTTGCTGACTGATGTGGTAGAGGTGTGAGTCATCTGACTGAGTGACCTCTACCTGGAACATTCCTGTGGCTATTCTTGGGTCTTGGTTTGGCTTAGCTGTGCCATGTGGCTACCACTCAGACACCATGTTGTAATACTAGTGAGTCATGGTATATCCCCTAACTGTGGGAATGGGGTTTGTATGTTAATGTTCAAGTGGGAGATAGATAGTATGTACTTGGGCAGTTGATTTAGAGGTGTGGTCTGATGGCAAGTATCTGCATAGATAGGTTTAGAACTATCTGTGACACTCTCTACCTTAGGTTTGCAGACAAGGGTGATGGTCCTCATAGGTTGGTTTAGAACAGCCCATGACAGGTCAGTGACTTCATCAGTGCCTTCAGTGATTGTAGAGAGAGTAGTGGGGACTTTGTCTGTAGTTACAAAGGGGTTGAATTGACTTATGGCTTGCACAATGGCAGCTAGGGATGGCAGAGGTGGATAA
Source organism: Tulasnella sp. 403 (assembly GCA_019632305.1). Lineage (NCBI taxonomy): Eukaryota > Fungi > Basidiomycota > Agaricomycetes > Cantharellales > Tulasnellaceae > Tulasnella > Tulasnella sp. 403. The sequence continues at coordinate 1,784 of WSTW01000044.1, forward strand.
TAGAGTTCTAAGGAGTTCTCTGGATTGGGTGTCATGACTCTGGGTGTGATAGAAGGGGATGGGCATAGTAGATGGTAATCAATTTACAGATGATGATCAACTTGCAAGAAAGGGCTACTATGGGTGAGAGTGGATTGGTGAGGCTCAGAGAAGGGTGTGGGGGTTGCCTCTTGGGTAATAGCATCCATGGATTGTTAGATGGAGAGGTGGTGAAATTAGAGTACAAGGGGTTCAAGTAATCCAGGTCATGACAGGTAGTAGCCCTTGGCTGGAAGATGATCCTACTAGCCTACAAACTGAATAGTCAATATTAATCCAGCTAGAATATATGCCTTCTGACAAGTCTGTTCAGGATGAGAGTGATGCAGAGTCTGGCAAATAACTCACCCATCATGTGTCTAATCATCTAAAAAAGGAATCTACCCTGGAGCCTAGCAAATAGATCCTTTCCTTTCATGTGGTAGGGTTTACAAATTGCTATGCCTCTCATCAAATATTTCCCATGAGAAATGGCAGGCACAGGTTACCTTAGAGCTGAAGGTGGCAGAGTGGAAGTATGTAGATTGACATGTTGTGTACAAATGGGAAAAGTCTTGCATACACAATGACCCTATTGAGGTAGTAAGTAATGAGGGGTTTGCATTGATGATTATAGAGATGGTGATGACAGCAAAGCACCACCATCATGATGGACAGATCAATGAAAAAGTCACAATTGTGTTTGATATCAAGATGAGCCATGGACCACAAATACCCACTGGCAGCTAGTACTGTGAGGTGAGGCCAATGCTTGATGCCTTCTGATCTAGCACTATGAGGCTGAGAAGGCTGAGAAACAGAAGAAGGTGGCTGTTAAGGGGAAAGGTAAAAATAAGATATGACAAACAACAAATCATAATGATGACAGCTCATACTCTACAGTCTCTTATCTCTTCATACACACCTCAAGTGACTTAGCTTGTGATCAAGTAAGTGTACTGGCTGAATTAGATGTTGCTGTTGCAGTAAGATACTGACAAAATAGTCTGTTGTGTCTTGGATCCACTTAGCTTGTCAGATACAAGTAAGTGAAGGATGCCTGACCACCCCTTGTCTTCAGAATGGTTGTAGTAGGATACTGACCATTACACTTCACCTCCCACACCTCTCTATCAAATTGGTCAAGGCTGTCACCTACCCCTTCCAAGAAGTGACTAATGCCATCAAACAGAAGCTTCAGGAATGCCATCTCAAAGCCAGTACTGCCAGAGACACCTATGCCCCTTCATGATACCAACCATCTTATCTCCCCTTATCCATATTGCACCTTCCTCACTCCTCCCTCACTTCTCTTACCTGTCAACAGTGAGTTTAGAGGTCTGACCACCTCAACAGCATTGCAGTATAGTAACAGCTTACTGTGACACTTGATAACAATTCCATATACACAATTGGTGGGTGATCTAGTTGGGAGGAGGGGAAAGTGTGATTTATCCCATATAATACACTTAGGTCAATATATAATCTATAGTCAAGTTTAAATATATTATAGTAGAATAGAGCCATAATGTATATTAAGTTTCACTGTGGTCTGTGGAGAACTAAAGTGTTGGTGAGGGGGTATCTCAAGAACACCCCACATCTCAAAAACCCTAGGACCCTGTAGCTAGTTCTATCCTATAAACCTTTATAGGGAGCTTATTAGGTAATATGTTGGTGTCAACAACCAATGAAAGGGTGTTAGAGTTCCACACACAGAACTCTCATCATCACAAGTGCAAACAGTCATATAATACCACTGTGACTAATCATATCATGAATTAAGCCATGACACTAGTAATACCTGCTTGTAAGAGCTGCCACAGCTTGACATGGCCATCATCACCAGCACTTGCCAAAATTCCATTGATGCTTGACTTGGGACACCATGATACACAATTGACATCTGATTCATGAGCTGCTTCAACAGTTGCAATGATTTCATATGACAGTGTTTCATCTTGTAGCTAGTTACCAGGTAAGACACCTCATTGATGCAGTGAACATGACCTGGCTGACCTTTAAGCTCCAAATGTTGATCCTCCCATCTGCTCCTGCAGTAGCAAGACTGCCTATCATCCCATTTATTGCTGATCCTGGTGCCCAAGATACGCTAAAAATGGGGCCATGGTGCCCCCCAAGCCTTCCTAAGGGTTCCCAACTCCGGTCGGGTTTGGTTGAAACCGGATCTCGTCGCCAAATCATTGTTGATTCGTCATCGGAGCAGGTGGCAAGGTAGTTGCCGCACGAACTGAATGATAGGGACCAAACGGTGGACGAATGCCCCGTGAGCGTTGTGAACGGATACCAGTCATCTGATGGATCATCCACATATAGCTTGACGGTATTATCATACGACGCAGACGCCAAGATCTATTTGTTATGTGATAGGTAAATATGATTTGCGGCGTACAAGAATGCGTACCTCTTCGACCGGGTGCCAGGCGACCGCCTTGACGTCTTGCAAGTGCTCCATCAAGACGCTGATGCATTCGAATTCGGTATCCGGCTGGACTATATTCAAAGGCTCAGCGAAACCCCAAGGGACGAGAGACAGGCATTTACCTTCCCAGATCCACACGCTCTTATCGCGGCCACAAGTTGCAAGCAACGTCCCCGTTGGAGAATAGGCGACCCCTTTGCACTCGCTCTCGTGGCCCTCGATTGTAGAGACACATTCCCAATCGCCATTGACAGATCCTGCAGATGCAAGATCACTAGTTGGAAGGTGTTCCCATACCGCAACTGAAGAGTCGAAGCTAGCGGTAGCAAGATTCTGGCCAGACGGAGACCATGAGACACAACGGATAGCTCTCTTATGACCCGTTGGTATAGTGGCTGTCGAAGCTACATCAAGGCCACCATCATCCCTGAGGTGGTACTTGTATAACCTCACTGTTTTGTCGCTGGAGCATGACGCCAGAATCGGGTGACTCGGATTCCAAGAAACGCACCAGGCTCGGTCCTGATGAGCTGGGTGACTACGCTCAATTTTTCAGGCGGAATGACTCAAGTGTACACATACCAGGCAAGGTAGCCAAAGGGATTAGGGGTTGAGGCATGGCTGCGTATTGCAGGATCGGATTTATCGGGCCATCTTTCGATCGTGCGGCAACTTGACCGCAACCACCATGTCCTCGCTCAAATCCAACGCCCAATATCCGCACCATTTCTCAATAGAAACGTTAATTCGACCTAATATTCTCTCTCTGACCCCTTACCGATGCGCCCGTGATGACTATCAGACTGGCGTTCTCCTGGATGCGAACGAGAATTCCCTTGGCCCAACAACAGCCTCAGCCGTCTTCCCTTCAAGCGAGAACATGCATTTGAATCGTTATCCCGACCCTTCATATCGACATCTCAAAGAGCGGTTTGCTACTTTTCGTGGACTTCCTTCTGAAGACTTCGTGTTTTTCGGTGTTGGTTCCGACGAAGTCATCGACCTGCTCATCCGAGTCACTTGTCAGCCTTCCCGCGACAAAGTTCTCATTACCCCTCCGACATATGGGATGTATTCAGTCTGTGCACAGGTCAACGACGTTGCTGTTGTTCGCGTGCCATTGGATGTTGAGGAACATCGTTTCCAAATACGTTTGGACGAGGTGCGTTCCATATAAGCCTTTTTGATGCTTTCGTACACTGATCTGGGCATAGATAAAACGTGTGCTTTCCGAAGATCCACTAATCAAACTAGTTTTCGTATGCTCCCCCGGCAACCCGACGGGAACGTTGATCCCTATCGTCGCAGTTCGCGCTTTATTAGAATTTCCCGACTTCAAAGGCATCGTGGTGGTCGACGAGGCGTACATCGACTTTGCGGGCTCAGGGAGCAGCGCTGCTGCCCTTGTCGATCAGTATGCTAACTTGTGCGTACTACAAACCTTGAGCAAGAGCTTTGGACTCGCCGGGATTCGGTATGTCAGCTTCGTTACCTAGCGACATGTCCATACTCAGTTGGTGCGGATAAAGCTTCGGCATTGCGCTTGCCCAACCCCCCTTGATCAGATTTCTCTCAAATACAAAGGCGCCTTACAACATCTCATCACTCACTGCGCAAGTAGCTGACGCAGCGCTGTCGCCAGAGGGCATACGAAGGATGCAAGGGCAAGCATCCTCATTAACCACCTTGCGCCTTGAGCTTCAGGAATCCTTGAGAAGGCTCAGACATCTCGGCGTTGGGGAACCCATCGGTGGAAACCACGCAAATTTCCTTCTTACACCAATTCTCCAAAGGGGGACTGGAGTTCCCAACAACGAAAGGAGTCAAAAAGTGTATAAAAAGTTAGCAGAAGAGATGGGAGTAGTCGTGCGGTTCAGAGGGGGTGAGCACGGGTGTACAGCGTGCCTAAGAATCACGGTTGGAACCAAGGAGGAAAATGCGCTGTTGCTTGAGAAGTTAGAAATGTGTCTGAACGATGTTTAGATATCTGAATTAGTGGTGAAGTGGCGTTATTTACTGTGATCGAGGTACCCACCCGAGGGCTCACCGATGAGCGTCAGTTGCTGAGGACCTGGTGTCTGGTAATCTCCCCGATGGGCCCGAACTTAGACATTGCAGCAACTCTTCGGCCGCTGCAAGGTCATCCTCCCGGCGCAGAACCTTAAGCGACGACATCGCAAGTTCTAGAGTTTCCACAAGCATTTGCAGTGCTTGTGCTGCGACAACGGGATCGTCCAACAAATTCTGCAGAACCACTTGGACCTCTTCCGCCAATTGAATGACATATTCGTGTGCTTGAAGTTCTGCATGCACTTGAAGTAGGGTGAATTTAGCAGTAGCAAGGTGTAAATGGCTTGAATGGATGTTGAGATGTTTTTGGCACAGAGCGATCGCCTCGTTGGCGAGCTTCGAGGCATCCTGGAGCTGACCCATTCCAAGCATAGTTTGTGAAAGCTGTATCGTGTATACAGCGAGGTTGACGACTTCAATAGAACCGATGTCACCGTTTGAAGAGACAACAGACTTCTGTAGGTCAAGGGCACGCTCCGAGGCGGCTAAAGCTTCCTCCCAACGCTTTAGTCCTCCTAGAATCCTAGCGCGCTCGTTATAGCATGCAGCCAGGGGCAGCAGGGAGGAGTCGTTCTCGTAGAGTTGGATGCACCTCTGGATTGCTTCGATGGCCCGGTCGTCGCTGCCCAACGCCGAGAGTGACGTAGCTCGAACGAATCCTATTCGCGCAAGGATTTCGTTGGCGTGACTAGGGAGGCCTTCTTCAGCGATATTACAAATTTCAATGGCCATTTGGGGTATGTCGTATCTGGCCACCAGGGCGGCAATATCGGTGAGGGCTGAAGCAGCTTCTCGACGGATATCACCTTCGAGGCGTGAAGCGAGAGGCATATAGATCTTTAATTGCTCTTCGACGGTCCTCACAACGCTTTGGACGTCCCCAATGACGAAATATTGCTGAATCAGCGCGGCTGACGTTTCTACCATCGTAGGAAGAAATTCAGCGCCAGATTCATCCAGGGCACTCCGGGCCATGTCAGCTACCTCGGTGATTGCTTCGAGACTTGAGGGAGGGTCTTGATGGGCTTGAACGAGAGACAGTTGCAAAAGTGCTTGGCCGAGAGTTTTGAAGCGATCGAGGGACGAGAGCGAATTGCTGTAGGGTCGAAGCAAAGCGATTGAACGCTTAAACGCATCTGCTGCAAGTTCTGGCTCGCCGATATCGTCGTGTCTACAGCCGAGATTCATGAATGACGCAGCAAGTCGGACAGTAAACGTAGGCCCCTCTTCGGCCACGACTTTTTTCCAGCTTTCCGTTGCATCAGCTGCACTGCCTAAAGCCATTCTCCCTTCACCCTTGTCTCGCAGTACCAGTGATTTAACCTCGAGCGTTGAAGCAAGGATATCCTTCCGTAGAAGTCCCGGCGGGGACTGAGATTGGAAGGTGATCAGGTCATGAACAATTGCGTGAGCCACCCCAGGTAGGCCATCTTCCAGTAGCCGAGGAATAATTTGTAGGATCTCGTTGGTGAGGTCGTTTAGGTTATTCCCTGTGGTTTCCTGAGAGCCGATGTTCGGAGCATCATGGTCCCTCCCATCGAGCAAATGAATGAGGCGTGTAACTTCATCCGAAGGGTTTTTGATACCGCGCAAACGACCAGAAAGTCTTTCGGAATAGACACCTAGTCCAGGCGCTTGGCTGGTAGATCTGCTGGATTCTCTGCGGCACAAGGCTGGCGGGACGCACAGCGATGACTTGCGACTGCGGGCACTGTATCGAAAGATGAATGCATGGAAGCCACTAAGCTGGATCCAGATGACACTCACAACCCGTAAATGGCACGGTTTGCATTTGATCGCAGTAAGGACTTGTTCACCAGACGAAGCATTCTAACAGTTGAGCATTTCGAGCAAGCTTTTCGGAACGTGGGAACCCAGCCCCTCCCGGAGAATGCCGCAACACAGGCGATCTCTTAAAAGTCTCGTCAAATGTTCAAGAGATCATAGAACTAAAGCTCTGTGTGATTCATACACGTTACCCGTATGCTCAAATTGCCCACCAGCACATACCGGCGGTAGGTCCCGTGACCACTAAAAGGAAGAGCAAAGAAGGCACTTGCAGACTCTCTGGCTCCAACGAGATAAGCATGTCTGACATGGTCACAGCTATCTTTGCTGGGTCACTTTCGTTCGAGCTTCGCAAGCAGTGCACCCAACGTGGTCAGCAGAGCGTGAGAAGAATAGTTGGACGAGAAAGTGGTACGATTCGCTGAGTGGATCGTTGCATCTTCAACCACTTCCTCCATTCAAGCATTTAGCCATGGACCTCACGACTGCTTGTGACGATGACTTTGCTTTTGCATTCAAGCAGCGCTCTGCCTCACCAAACCCCTTCGACTGTCTCGCCCCTTCTAGTCTTCACTGTCCGGCACCTTCCTTTGGCGGTTCGCAGTCTCCCCCTTCTTCCCTCAGCGATGATACATCACAAGATAGTCACGAAAGTCCTCGAGGATGGTCTTCTACTTGGTCACAAACTTTATCCTCAGCAGTGGGTTCCCTCCCTCCGGACGACTCTTGGCCTTGGAGTCAGGTCATCGACTACAAAGCCCCTGATTGCCAGGCAGTACCGTTGGATCTTTCCGCCATTAACGTGGAAGATACCAATATGATACCCTCCCACCTACCCCATCAAGGGCCGTCTGCACTTGTCAACGTCGCCACTATGGATTTGTTTGGCTTTCAGTTCTTCCAGCCCTTCCCCCAGTCAACCCACAATCAGAGTACGACTTCACCAGTCGTGGGATCAGCTACTACCACTTCATCAATGGAAGATACTGGAGTAATTGCACCTTCCACTACACCCACTATTCCGGGATCCGATTACGGCCTTGTTGTTGGAGCAATTGAATCTGCGGGCACTCACATTGCCACTCTTCAGTCGACTATTGACGAAGTTGCCTCTCTAGCGGGTGAGCCATCCGTCTATCGTGTCTCCCCGCACATTGGCTTACGAATTGACTGTTCAGCACAAGCCAAACATCCTGCTCCCCGTATGTCGAAACCTGATCTTGCCTCGTGCCCTCCTCTGGCAAAACACATTCAGTCTGGAGCCGCCGTACCCTCTGCGTCACCTACTATCCACCCTGACCTGCCACAAGACGTCATTCTTGGGCCCAGCGGAAGGCCCAAGACATCCCACACCACCATCGAACGGCGCTACCGCACTAATCTCAATGCTCGAATCCTGTCTCTGCGTCACGCAGTTCCAGCTTTGAGAATCCTAGAAAAGGATGAGAACAACAATCCCCGTTTCCCGGATGATGTCATGGACGAGAGGGGCTACGTCGACGGAGTGCGTGCTGCGCGCAAAGCGTCCAAAGCCAGTATTTTGGGGAAGGCAGCAGAATACATACAGTATGTCCCCTCTATATTCAAGCTTAGCCATTCACACGCTCACGATTAGATTAGCGTCCTCAAGAAACGTGAACTTCGCTTGCGTCACGAAGCTGCGGGCCTCAGGATGCTTATCAACTCGCTGGTAGGCGGGCCGTCACTACTGAAAGAATTCGACAAGAGCTGGAAGCGTCAGTACGGTGGAGAAGAAATGGACGAGATGGGTGACGGCAGCGATTGTGATGATGGGGACGACGACTGCAGCGATGAAGACGATGATAGACCGAAGAAAAGGCTGAAGCCCTCGCGAGTCGCTCCACCCAAGAAGGAGAAGAAGGTTGACCAGTCTCCCGACCAAGGGAAGCGGAAGCGTGGGCGACCAAAGAAGTCCGCGGTTCCTACCCCCGCTGAGCCAGCAGCTGCACCAAATGTCCTGGCCGCGGAACCCGCCCCAAGTGTTGTCCAACCTCAAGTGTCCCAAGCAGGGGGTGTCCAGTACCTTCTTGGCGCTTTCCTCTTCTTCTCCTTCTTCCGACCGAGTCCTACTACCTCCCCAAGCTTCGCCACAGAAGGAAATGTCTTGACCCATACACATCACTCTCACCCTGGAACAGTCGTTGTACCACGCAAGGCGCTCGACACTCTCATACCTTTGGCCGCCGTCCCTGGCTATTGGAACTTCTTCTCGAGGCATTCAGAAGTCATATTCGCCGCCATGATACTTGCTTTGGTCATCATTCCTAACGTTTCCCTCCTGAAACGGAGTATATTATCTCTGCGACCCTTCGCTGAACGACAGAACGTATGCCAAGTTGACGAGGGACGTTCCTCCTCAGGTACCAAAGGGATCGACATGGACGCCACTCAGTCCTACGGGTTCATGTGTAAGAGCATTAGGCCTGATGCTTCTGACAAAAATCTCCGCGAATGGACGCGTCTCGCAACACTTGAACTTTTGACCTGTACGTCTGGTATTTTCTATTGATTATTCGAACTAATGCGTTGTTTTGAAGCTATTTCGAGATCCACGCGACCACGTCTCTGCTTCCTTACCGCCTTCTATCGCAACGTACAATCATCGACCCACGCATCGCTCATCTTGTCGCTTTTGCTATACCCCTGGTCACCGATGATGGCATCCCGCCTATGGTCTGCCGCCCAGCATCACCTGTCAAGTTCGTCAGTATCGCAGAATACTGAGCTCCTTGTCACCCGATTGAGTACTGCCGAAGCATACGCGTTATTGGACCGTGCAATCAAGAACAACCTAATTGCAAACCTCAACGCGATCGAAACCGTTGCTGACGTTATCGTCCTAGAGGCGCTCAAAGACATTGCAAAAGAGGTGTTCCTTGAAACTGCCTCTTGCGATGGTGTCTGGACGGTGCCTCACCCCAGCGGGGCGGCGTTGCAGGCTGTTGAACTCCTGAGGAACGTTGGTGGACAATTGGATGGACGTAGTCGAGCCATGTTGCAGATGTGGGATATGATGCAAGAGGGGATACTCATTGAGCCCGCTGGCGCAGGATCGGGTATACTGGCAGACACCGTGGCTTTAATCAGAGCCACGTTCCTCCTCCGGCAACTGGCGCTGTCATGGTCCGAGTCTCGTTCGCCGATCTGTCCTAGAAGTGCGTTTGCAGGTGCTGGCAAGAAGTCGAAGAATACTAGCGCAATAGCTCTGAAGCTTCGGCAAACTCTAGCCTCCGAAGTCTTCGCATCTGATGACGCCCTCGAAGACGCCAAGGATGCGGTGGTTGACGTACTTTATTCGCATACGGACGACTAATTCAGATGTACTATCCTAATTTCTTGTGTACCCTAGCCTCCAAAGTTTAGTCTTATGGACATCATCAATTCATATGGTTGACTAGAGATCCCCTGCGATGGAGTCGAAAATATGCTTCGCTCGTGCTCAAAGGTAACAGGGGACCCGTGAATGAAACTCCCCTACGTAGTTGTTTCCCGGAGTGTTTGAGAAACAACATGGTGGATGTCAGCGCAACGGGATAAGATACGTTCTGTCGCCTGATTTATGATTAGATCATAGGCGCACGAGACAGTGAATCCAGCCTACCTCCGTGGCTTTCTCCGCTGCAATGTTTCCGGACTGCCAGACATTCGTAATTGTACCCAAGGAAGGAATGCATGATAAAAGCATGGTGCTTTCAGAGATTTCGCACTCTTCCAAAGAGGGGTCAAGCCAGATATGTTGTCCAAGCGTGGAAGCGGCGCACGCGGTAACCATCCCCAACATCTCAATTCCAGCGTCAGCCAGTGAGATGCTTGCAGCCATGGATCCGACTGCTGCACAGGCTTCCACCCCGTCACTCTCAAGGACGAGAATGAAGATGTCGATGGATGATTTAGGGAAAAGCTCCAAGCGGATTGCAGGTGTAATAGACTGCTCGATAAGGGTGGCCAAAGTACGATCTTCCGAATCCTAACATGACGAATGGTGAGTGACAGTACCAAAGATTAAGAACGGTCCGCACTTTATTTGGAACCTTCCTCCTTACAGACGAGAAGGGAGCAAATTTGACATCAACAGCCAGCTTTCCTAATTCATTATAAGCTGCAACTTTGCCTGTCTGTCGCGGCCCGTAACTACCAGATGTTTGAGGTTGTGCGTGCGAGACGTGAGGTGGAGGACATACGCAGCACAAACAACTTTCGTGCGCTGGGATTCAATGTAAACTGAGCCATTAGCTTGACTGATCAGACCTGTTTTTAAGACTAGGACTCCTCGTCAATTCGTACTCTAGGATTCGGAAGTGTAGACTAACAGAGAGGCCTGATTTCCGTGTCCTGTCGGCCCTGCCTGCGTGCTATGTTCTGTGCAATTTCTAACGGTCGATGCTTTGGGAACACAGCTGGGACGGATTCAGGCCCGTTGACACGGCGGCGGTCCAAGGAATTTGACTGGGACGTCATCAAGATAGATAGTAACCGTGAGAGCTCGTCCAAAATCCTTGCTCAACACTCCGCTCTTACCATGGTTGTCCGTCTACGTCTAGCGCGTCCTCTTCGTCACTCAAAACTTACGACTTGGTTTGACCTTGTTGCAATCAATGTACGAAAGGCGCGGGATGCCAAACCGATCGAAAAGCTTGGTGAATACGACCCCGTCCCTCGTATTTTGGGCACTGGTCCAGGAGCCGGTCGACCGGGTACTGGGCACAAGAGAGTCGAATGGAGCACGGAGAGAATCCGATATTGGTTAAATCAAGGTGCTCAACCTAGCAAGTCAGTTGTTACCTTGCTTGAAAGGGTGCGTCCTCTATGAATGCCCATTGAACACTGCCTTACCTTCGCACCCTAGGGTGGTATCCTCCCTCCTGACAGTGGTTACAAGGGAAGTTCCTCTATGCGAACTCAGTCCGATGCCTCCACCATCCCAAAGTCAAATGATCAGCCCTCAAGTACCGTATAGGAATTGGAGCCACGTAGGACACACCCCTGGTTTAG